>MU741990.1:171275-181802 GCA_026770625.1 Nicotiana glauca
AACATAATGATAATAACCAAGAAAAGAAACAATATACCAGTTAATCGTACAATGCAACAAAAGGTTGAACCGATAGTTTCATTTCGGCAAGATGACAAAATAATGTGAAGTTTAAAAATACAAGGATAAACTAAACAAAATTTCATGAAATTTGCTCCTGTTATGCTTTTCTCCTTAAGGAATTTATTTCATAGCCTTATCGTTTCTGCTGTGTCAAATGTGAACCTTTGCATTGAAAGCGTTCTTGTTCATTACTAACAAATTAACAAAAATAAAAGTATCAAAACAAGTTGACACGGTCAAGAGGGATTAGATTAATATCAGAAGATGAATTCGATTATAGACCCACAGACACATGGATCCACCCAATTACATGAATCATTGTTCATTTATAGCGGTTGAAAATTTAAACATGACAAAAATCTCAGCTACACAAGCCAAAGCAAATTAGGAATAATTCTTTGACTAATCTTCAAGGCATTCCTAACAATTATTAATATCTAACTTGAGTCTTCAGATTTAAACACCTAAATCGAGCAAATCAGATAAAAAGGAATCTAGTAGCCAACAATAATGAACACATAAAAATCGAACATAGATTCAGCAAACATTTCAATCCTTCATTCAAACAATCAATGTAGGATTTACAAGTGAGCAATCACATACCTAAGTGCAGAGCGCAGCAATCAGGGACCAAATAAAGGTCTGAAAGGAGGAAATGAAGCTCAGCAAATCCAGAAACAAGTAGAATCAGCAAACCAGCAATTTTAAAAGCTCGATCACTTTTAGAAATCCCAAAAAATATTGAATAGATGAACTGAAATCTGGGACAGCTTCCTAATCCTCTTTTCTAACTTGTTTATCCTTCTTAAACTCCATTTGTATACATGTGTGTTTGTGTGTCTTAAATTCTCGGGCGAATTTTGAAAGGGCTTTGAGATTTGGCCGCTGCTCCTGTCCAAAGAGATGAGTTCGATGGTTTTTCTCCAACTCAAAGAGAATATCAATTTTTTATTTTTTTTTATGGGTAGGTTCTCCGTTTTCAACTTAGAAGGAGAGGAATCTGATTTTTTGTTGTGAATAAAAATAGAAGAAGAAGGAGAGGGCGGGGCGTGCTGCTGTTTTTGCTTGGGAGGGGATGGAGAAGAAGGGGAAAAGTTGCGCTCCTTCTAGATGCGGGAGGGATCGCATGGATATTAGGTTTTATTAGGCTTTTAATTAAATGAGTCTTGGGTCAAACCGGTCAGGTCATGGGCTGGCGGGTTTGGGGCAAATTTTGGATAAGTTTGGGCTGGTTTTGGCTAAATTGGCTCAATTTCAATACAAGACAAAAATACAACCTTTCTTTTTCTTGTCTTATTATTTTCTAAATTTTTCTTTTCTTTTAATTAAAATCCTACAAATTAAAAAAAATATAAAAATTATAAAAGCTAATTATAAAACTACTTATTCCTAAATTAAATAGAATAAATCAAATTAAAGGAAAGAGTGTAAAATGAAACACTTTTTGTGATTTTCAATTTTTATAAAACAAGTAACTATTGATTAATTCTAAAAATATAAAAATAAAGCCTAAATGCCATGTGTAATATTTTTGGTATTTTTCATGATTTAAATAAAATTTAAACATGCAAGAAAAATGCGAACAATTAATAAAATCTATAAAAATTTCTAAAAATGGTAAATAAGTAAGGAAAAATCTATTTTCTTGAATTTTGTAGGAGTATTTCATATAGGGCAAAAATCACGAGCTTACGGGCCCGACCCGATCCGTTTTGAGAAGTTGTTTAGTGCGCGTGAGAGAGAAACTGACACAAATAATCTCTTATTTTTGGGGTTGGTTAACAATTATCCTTGAAAAAATGCACGTGAGCAGTTTAGTCATCTATACTTTTCCAAAACTGAGGAAATTTTATATGTATTATATTTATATCACACGTTGATAGTTATCTTAATTGAAAATTCTAGTACATACTTCTCCCGACTCAGTTTTCCTAATTTGAACTTCATGAAAAGTCTTTAATTATTAGATTTTAACAATAATACATATTATTGCAAATTTAACAAATATAAATGTATTTAATTAGCTTGGATAATAATTTTCCTAAGGTACAAATAGGGGAAATAATTTCGGTCAAGTTCATCATGATGGCTTCTATAACATACTTTTCACGAGTCAATTCAGCCAAAGATAATATTTTAGTAACAAAGAGCAAAGGTTCTCAATTTTAGTAAACGTAAAAGGACTTAAACCGTTAAAAAGTTTATTTAAAAGGACTATTTTAAATTAATTCTTGAAGATAAAGGACTAGTTTTGTAATTTTCTTCCTTCGGACACCAATTCAATGATGTCCTCTGTATGCAAATCCAGACACGGCAAAGAGAGAAGTAAGATGGCTAGCGCAGGCAGTGAAGGAAGGGAGGCACCAAATATAGTATGGAATGGGAGAGTAGGAAGGTTCGTGACAGAGGACAAGGAAGCTTATTTGGAGTACGAGCTGAAACACGGAGGCAAAGTGATGGACATTCTCCATACCTATGTCCCTCCTAGCAAACGTGGATTAGGGCTCGCTTCTCATCTTTGTGTTGCCGCTTTTTCTCACGCCCAATTCCATTCCCTACACGTCATTCCCTCCTGCTCTTACGTCTCTGTGAGTCTCCTTTGGTCTTTTTTTTTTATTTCCTGTATTTTGCAAATTGTGCGTTTTGCGTCGTGAGTTCATTAATTTCCATATGATGTTATTCTTTTGGAATTCTTAAATTTCTTGCTCTGCTGATACATACTTCAACTGGTAAAATTCAAGTAAAAGAGGTTCTTTTATCTGTTTCTTGCTTTGTTAAACTATAGCCTATAAGCAAAAAATGACACACCTAACTAATGGCAGGGGGTACTGTAATACAAGTTATTCATGTTTTTTCCTACTATGCATATTAACTTCTCTTTAAGCTGTAGAGCTTATATTTTTCTTTGATTCTTTCTTCAATATGTTCTTTGATGTAATTTCCAATTTTATGTCTTGCAATTTTATTTCCTAAAAAATACAATGTACAGCTTTTTGCCTGTTGACTTCTTTTTATCCATAATATTGATTTTGACTGTTTGTTTTAGTTAGAAACTATTGCACTTTGTTGAAACTAGCAACCAAATAACAATGCTTCTTTGTCTCTAGTTTTGCTTTCTAACCAAGACAGCCTGCAATAATTCAAGTTGATTTCTTCCTCCGATGCACCAGTTGATATTAGTTTGAGGTACAACCAAAGGTGACTGACAACTTTACTGCAATTGCACATTAAAAGGAGGGACGAGGAAAAAAACTGATGTTTGACTTTATGTCCTTATAAATTAAAGAAATAGAATATTGTGTTAACTCTGAGGCCTTATGTTCTTAGGTGTCATGATTGATCATTTATAACTGTCTAAACTACTGAAAATGAACACAAGTTTACAGACCCTCAAAGAATCTCAAATGGTCTTCTAATGTCTCTCCATTTCGGAATTTTGGAGATAGATCCATCCTCTTGTACCCAATACCATGGGACCTTATGTCCTTATGTTTGAGTTATGTCCTTATAAATTAAAGAAATAGAAGATTGTGTTTAAATTGGAGGGAAACCTTTAATAAAAAGATAGTCCTCTCATCCTCTTGCGCTGGTCAACATTCTGTTGAGGAAAGAGGAGTGACTTAAAGATTGAAGGGTATTCTAGTCTATTTACACTTAGCCAGATTAGTTAAGTATATAAGGGGTTAACTCACGTGTATATAAATACACATATACTATTGTACATTTCTTCTCAGAATGAAAGCAGTTACTATTTCATTCCTTCTCTGTTCCTCTCTATTCTCATCTCTTCTTCCTTCTCTCCATTAACCTAAGCTCGTGCATGGCTGCTCTCTCATAAAGTTTAGCATGGTATCAGAGCCATGAGCTCAGAATCGAAGCTCAAGTCGATCCAAAATTTCTCTTCCTCATTCAATTAACCTTCTATCAAATTGAGCCAATTGTAATCTCAATTGGTTCTAGATCTGAGAACATAAAACCCTAGAATAAGTTGACAATGGCGATCGATGATGAAAATGCAATTGTCAAAGCTGAGACTGCTTCGCATGCATCATCGGACGATGAGTTCGAGGAAGGAGTTACAATTGCAGTAACTCATCCCCTGTATTTGGCACCCGGTGATACCAGCGGAATCTCTTTGATCTCTTTTCAGTTAACTGGAACTGATAACTACTCTTTATGGTATAGATCGATGCGAATTGCCTTGTTAGGTCGTAATAAGCTGGGAATTGTTGATGGTCGATGACCAAAGGAGAGGTTTCGCGAGAAATATTGGTATTAGTAGGAAAGGTGTAACACCATAGTACTATCATGGCTAATGAACTCAGTTGCTCCTTCACTAATTAGTGGCATAGCCTATGCTACTAATGCACAGAAGGTGTGACTTGATCTGCATGAAAGATTTGACAAGGTAAATGACACTCGATGTTACAATTTACACAAGGAAACTGCCACTTTGTGTCAAGGTACATCCTCTATCTCTGTCTATTACTCAAAACTTAAGGATCTCTGGGATGAATCTGAATCTATAATACCTAGACCTGGTTGTGATTGTGTAAGGACAAGGGAGTTTATTGTGCATCTACAAAAGCAAAAGGTATATCAGTTCTTAATGGGCTTGAATGACTCCTACTCATAAGCTCGGAGCCAAATACACATGATGAAGCCTTTGCCTACAGTAAATCAGGCTTATGCTATGCTTACGAGTGATGAAAGCCAATGAACTGTAGCTGCATCAGCTAGTATATTAGGTCCCCCTCCTATTATGAACTCTAATACCTATGATCCCACAGCACTTTATTGTGCTAAGTCTAATTCTAATTCAAGACCTAAAAGGAACTACAATGTTCAGTGTGACTTCTGCAAAATGAAAGGTCATAGTAAGGAGAATTGCTACAAAATCATAGGATATCCAACTGATTTTAAGCCTAAGAGGAAAGGGGGAGCTAGTGCACATAATGTCATGGTAGAACTTGGTTATTCTATACCTTTTTTGTTGAAAATACTTCTCAGGGTACTCCCTTGCAGTCATTACCTACAAACTACAGTCATTATCAGTCTATGAATCAAGGTGGTGGAAACTATCAGGGACAAGGAATTGCTAGTGTTCAAGTTCAGGGTAGTCCTTCTATTTCACAAGCCAGCAATATTGCAAACTCCCAATCCACAACTCAGGGAGGTGCTTTTCCATTCACCAAGGAACAATATGAGCAAATTATGCAGATTCTCAATAGCAATCACAATAACACCTCTGCTTCCACTTCTCAGGCAAATGTAGCACGTACTCACATTGCTTTCTTGGCTTCATCACCTAGTCTGCAGGAATGGATCATTGATACTGGTGCCACAAATCATATGGTTTCAGACATTAACGTGCTCACTAAATCATCCTTAACTGCCTCTAGAGAGCCAAGACTGGTGCTACTACCTAATGGAGAGTTTACTCAAGTCACATATATTGGAGACAATAATATTTCTGATAACAATGTTATTAAAGAAGTTTTCTATATGCCTCAGTTCAAATTCAACTTGTTGTCTGTTTCAAAGGTGACAAGAGACCTAAAATACTTTGCCTCCTTTTATCCTGATTTCTGTGTATTCCAGGATCTTTTCAGTGGTAGGGTAAGGGAGATTGGTAGAGAGAGAGACGGCTTGTATTTTCTGCAGAAACATGGTTCCAAGAGACTCGTTGCAATTTAACTGGCTGCAGCTGGAGTTAAAACACACTGGAGGAACTCTACTATAGATGTTAGCTTGTGGCACAAGAAATTAGGTCATGTGTCTAGCTCAGTTCTTAATAAATTGTTCCCTGCAAAATTAGCAACTATTATTGATATCCTCAATAAATGCACTGTGTGCCCATGTGCTAAGCAGACCAGATTGCCCTTTCCTAATAGTTGTATTAAAAATACTGTTGTCTTTGATCTTATTCATGTTGATGTGTGGGGTCCCTACAAACAAGCCACAGTTGATGGTCATAGGTATTTCCTAACTATAGTGGATGATTTCACTAGAATGACCTGGTTATTTCTGCTAAAGCTAAAGTCTGATGTGTGTGTGGTATTGACTCAGTTTATTGTGTTTGTTCATGGCTCTGATACCATGCTCTGATACCATGCTAAACTTTATGAGAGAGCAGCCATGCACGAGCTTAGGTTAATGGAGAGAAGGAAGAAAAGATGAGAATAGAGAGAAGAACAGAGAAGGAATGAAATAGTAACTGCTTTCGTTCTGAGAAGAAATGTACAATAGTATATATGTATTTATATACACGTGAGTTAACCCTTTATATACTTAACTAATCTAGCTAAGTGTAAATAGACTAGAATACCCTTCAATCTTTAAGTCACTCCTCTTTCCTCAACAGAATGTTGACCAGCGCAAGAGGATGAGAGGACTATCGTTTTAGTAAAGGTTTCCCTCCAATTTAAACACAATCTTCTATTTCTTTAATTTATAAGGACATAACTCAAACATAAAGACATAAGGTCCCATAGTATTGGGTACAAGAGGATGGATCTATCTCCAAATTTCCGACATGGAGAGACATTAGAAGACCATTTGAGATTCTTTGAGGGTCTGTAAACTTGTGTTCATTTTTCAGTAGTTTAGATAGTTATAAATGATCAATCATGACGCCTAGGAACTTAAGGCCTCAGAGTTAACACAATATTCTATTTCTTTAATTTATAAGGACATAAAGTCAAACATCAGTTTTTTTCCTCGTCCCTCCTTTTAATGTGCAACTGCAGTAAAGTTGTCAGTCACCTTTGGTTGTACCTCAAACTAATATCAGTTAGTGCATCGGAGGAAGAAATTAACTTAAATTATTGCAGGCTGTCTTGGTTAGAAAGCGAAATCAGAGACAGAGAAGCATTGTTATTTGGTTGCTAGTTTCAACAAAGTGCAATAGCTTCTAACTAAAACAAACAGTCAAAATCAATATTATAGATAAAAAGAAGTCAACAGGCAAAAAGCTGCACATTGTATTTTTTAGGAAATAAAATTGCAAGACATAAAATTGGAAATTACATCAAAGAACATATTGAAGAAAGAATCAAAGAAAAATATAAGCTCTACAGCTTAAAGAGAAGTTAATATGCATAGTAGGAAAAAACATGAATAACTTGTATTACAGTACCCCCGCCATTAGTTAAGTGTGTCATTTTTTACTTATAGGCTATAGTTTAACAAAGCAAGAAACAGATAAAAGAACCTTTTTTACTTGAATTTTACCAGTTGAAGCAGGTATAAGCAGAGCAAGAAATTTAAGAATTCCAAAAGAATATTAAACAAAAGGATAACATCATATGGAAATTAATGAACTCACGACGCAAAACGCACAATTTGCAAAATACAGGAAATAAAAAAAAAGACCAAAGGAGACTCACAGAGACGTAAGAGCATGAGGGAATGACGTGTAGGAAATGGGATTGGGCGTGAGAAAAAACGGCAACACAAAGATGAGAAGCGAGCCCTAATCCATGTTTGCTAGGAGGGACATAGGTATGGAGAATGTCCATCACTTTGCCTCCGTGTTTCAGCTCGTACTCCAAATAAGCTTCCTTGTCCTCTGTCTCGAACCTTCCTACTCTCCCATTCCATACTATATTTGGTGCCTCCCTTCCTTCACTGCCTGCGCTAGCCATCTTACTTCTCTCTTTGCCGTGTCTGGATTTGCATACAGAGGACATCATTGAATTGGTGTCCGAAGGAAGAAAATTACAAAACTAGTCCTTTATCTTCAAGAATTAATTTAAAATAGTCCTTTTAAATAAACTTTTTAACGGTTTAAGTCCTTTTACGTTTACTAAAATTGAGAACCTTTGCTCTTTGTTACTAAAATATTATCTTTGGCTGAATTGACTCGTGAAAAGTATGTTATAGAAGCCATCATGATGAACTTGACCGAAATTATTTCCCCTATTTGTACCTTAGGAAAATTATTATCCAAGCTAATTAAATACATTTATATTTGTTAAATTCGCAATAATATGTATTATTGTTAAAATCTAATAATTAAACACTTTTCATAAAGTTCAAATTAGAAAAACTGAGTAGGGAAAAGTATGTACTAGAATTTTCAATTAAGATAACTATCAACGTGTGATATAAATATAATACGTATAAAATTTCCTCAGTTTTGGAAAAGTATAGATGACTAAACTGCTCACGTGCATTTTTTCAAGGATAATTGTTAACCAACCCCAAAAATAAGAGACTATTTGTGTCAGTTTCTCTCTCACGCTCACTAAACAACTTCTCAAAACGGATCGGGTCGGGCCAGCGCGATCCGAGCTTTTTAAACAACTAGTGGAAGTACATCCGGGCTAAGCCCGGGCCCAACAACTATTTAGTGTTGTTCTTAATCTTAAATGTCACTCACTTTTGTATTTAAATTTATCATGTTGGTTTTGTACATGGTAATAGACCAGGAGCTACTTCTAACAATCGAGTATGCCTTTTGTTTTTTACTCTAAATAATAATTAATTATGAACAATTCGTATTCATATGTATATTTTTGGTTCTCTATTAAAGATCATAGATATGCCAAAATCACTTAAAATCATTAGTAATATAATTTATAAAAGTATTTTGTTACTCTATTTATTATGTCGTTTAACAAAACCAATGTCATTTGTTTGTTGTGTGCTGTATTTATGCTTCTTCGTACTTTAGTAGCTGTGAAATTTCGCTTTCCTTTTTAGTCTTCTCTTTATGATTCAGCTCAATCTAAACTCCAATATTAAGCTAAGAATATATATCTCTGTGTGAAAATTTAATTTTTATGATTTTTGGCCATCACCTTATTAGATACACTATGTATTAACCGCAAAAACAATACTAAATTGGTGAAAGCTCCTGATAGGAGTGATATTTCATTTTCAAATTTGGATAGGCCGACATCTTGATCTTTCAACTTTATGTTTCCTCCTAATTAAATAAGCACATTTTATTATTACATTAGTTAATGTTCATTTTTTTCCATGTATTTTAATATATTATTCTTTATTTAGATGAGGTATTGCAAGAATATTGTAAATATTTTAAGTATGATATAATTTATCTACGGTCGGTGCTAAAAAAATCTTCTAATAATCTTAAGATCGTTCTTTGAAAGATATTAAAAAATAAAAATAGAGATAAAAACCGATTTAGACATATAAATTCACAATTCTTTGCATAATCAAGTTTCCAATGAAAAGTCTTAAAGTGAAATAATTAATAAAATGTTCAAGAAAACAATGCAATAATTAAAATAAAAACCATTTGAAAAACTAATCACATAGAAATTTTCAAATTGTATAACAAAACTAGTATTTTTTGGGTTCAATCCAAATCCTCTCTGTTAATTTTGTATGTGAATTTTCTCTAAATTTTGCTTTATAATTTTTGTGGTCTGGTTTTCATAAAGTTTTATCCTAATACAAATAATGCACGCAATCATTGTGTATTGGTGACAATATTATATTAATTTTAAATTAATTAATCTCTCGTTTGTTATAAAAGTAATCAAATTGACCTTAAATAAATTTTGATAATGAAACATTTGAAATTAATAAATTAATAGGTGTGTGCATGGGAATTTTGGCAAGTGGAGGTGAAACAGTTTGGGTAGGCTGAGCATGGGGTCCACGTGAAGAGTACAAATTAATGATGTTGTATGGGAAAGTGGATAATGATAGAAAGGGCAACTTTGTCAAGATATTCGAAAATTTATTCACGAGCATGAGCTACAGTAACATTCCTTTTTGACCAATCATTATTTTCAATTTTAACTGAAATGACCAAACTATCCTTTAAATATAGCCCTCTTATTAATAAGTAGGAAAATAATTTTGGGGACAAGATCCTCAATAATTTTACCTTCTTTTGTTCAAGAGTAGGGTTTAGAATAAAAGGCCGTTGATTTTGAATAGCGAAACAAATTTGAGCCTGGGAATCTGCGTTCCTTCGTGTGCTCTTTGCATCCAATCCATTCGTATATCCGTTGCAGCTATGACTGAGGTATGACTCTACTACTCTTGCAATTTTACATGCAGCTTCTAGATATCATTTTTCTGATTCATTCCAAATTAATATAAATTATAAGTAGATGATCGGAATTACTGATTATGGATACTTTTTATGTACTTCTGATTGAAGAACTGACTCAATTTTGCTCACTAAGATGGACTCAATTTGGCGAACTGATATTTTCGAGTTTCTGTGTTGGTAATCTTGGGAACATGACTTGGTTTAGAGTTATGACTTATGCTTTGTAACTATGTTAAAGAACCATTAGAAAAATGGTTAAGGTGTCATGATTGAGGACTTGAGGTTACTATTTGAGTTTGTTATGCACCTTTAGTTACAAGACAGGTCAAATAATGTAAAAGTCTTTCAAAGAACACAGAGCAAAGCACTGTCGCATTTGTGCAAGTTTTCAATTTATGATCTCGATTTGGAATGCTACCACAGATGAT
>MDKF010625685.1:0-13884 GCA_026770625.1 Nicotiana glauca
TCATTGATAATCTGAGAGCTGAAATGAACCTGTACGCCCCGCACAGTAGTCACCAATACACCCTGGAAATCAGTCCATATGGCATTTGCATAGAACTCCAAAATAATTGTGTGGTTGGCGTTGATTGGTGGCTCAGCAAAACACATCCATCCGCTCTCCATGAAGCGTGCATAGAACTCAGGCATTTTCTCCTAAACATTTTCGAAATTGATTCCTCTTTCGCACACAATGGTTTTGGACAGAAGTTCATCATATTTCCGCTCGCATGCCGCAGATAAAAACCGCTCCTGATCGTAAGCTTCCTCCTGTCCAGGTCCGAAAACATGTTCTTGTGCAATTTCAAGATGTTCTGATTCCATTTTAAATCCAAAATACCTACAAAATTGACCAACAATGTTAAAAGCTCATACAAACACTTAAAACAATGTATTAGGAAGTATTTAAGTAGAAGAAATGGGCGGGAAAGGTCCCGGGCAGAGCTGTGCGAAGCTACTATGTTTTGCCATTTTGGGACTGCCAGGCATTGCTCTTCGCGTTCGCGAGCTCCCAGCCGCGTTCGCGAGCTCCCAGCCGCGTTCGCGAGCTCCAGCCGCGTTCGTGAGCTCCCAGCCGCGTCCGCGAAGGGTAAAATTTTTTTTCCAGAAATCCCAGACCTTCGCGTTCGCGAAGGCACCATCGCGTTTGCGATGGTTTAAGTGAGCCTTATTACGCGTTCGCGAAGGCTTCTTCTTCGCCCAGAAAATTTCTGTTTCTTTGAGGCATTTTTTCAAGCATGTTGTGTGCCCCTTTTTTTTTTGTTCATTTACAGCACAATTGGGCACACATTTTACCGAGAATTTCCTCACAAATAAGCACTCACACTCAACCAATCTCACCCAGCAAGCAACATAAATTTTCACGCATCAATTTGCAACTTAATGCTAAAAAACCCATATCACAATGGTTGCTCTTCTTTCACATTTTACAACAAGAAAAAGGAGAAAAGAAACAAAACTTAGTTGAGAGGAGAGTGAAGATTATATACCTTGAAAATGGAGATGATTGCAAGAAGAATTGAAGATTTTTGTACACTTTGAATTTTTGGGAAAAATGGGGTTATGGGTCTGTGGTTTTGAGCAAAAAGGGTTAAGTTTCAATTCCAGAAGCCTTTGGGTCATTTTAACTTACCTGACCCTACGCGTTCGCGAGGGTCACACACGTACGCGAAGGGTAGCTGCCTCCAGATGTCGCGAACGCGAAGGCTCTGCACGCGAACGCAAAGCATTAAATTCTCTGAAGCTTCGCGAACGCGTAGAGCTCACGCGAACGCGTTGAAGGCTATTTTTCTGCACTTCAACAGTGCTGGCAGCTACTGGTTTTTGCGCTCCAGAACAACCCTACCTGCTCAAATCAACTTCAAAAAATCTGAAACTTGGCAGATTGGTTAGAAATAATATTCTAAGATATTCCAAAAAAGAAAATTTCAAAAACGACTAAAAAAAATTTGAAAAACAATGGGTTGCCTCCCACCAAGCGCCGCATTTAACGTCGTGGCACGACGCAAACAACATTACCACTTTTCTCGCCACTTGGATAATATGAATTGGACACCTAGCTTGGAATCAAGCTTGTGACCACGAGCGACGGGGGGTGGTAATTTGATGACCGAGCCAATGTGTAAATTCTTCATTTTGCACTTCTTGGCTCTCAAGTGAGGAATGTCATTTTGTTTTCTTGTTTCCTCAAACTGTAAAATGAATGGTATGAATTTTTCCTCCTTGCAATCCTCCATTGACTCGTGTAGCTCAACTCCCGTATCACCACACAATTCCAATGTTGAAAAATGCTTGGAATGTGACCTCAAACCTTCACTTTGCAATTTTTCTTGGACTTTGACATCCTCATTTTCCCCCGAACTAGAGTCAATCTCAACCACATTTGCATTTACATCGATTGACTCTAATTCCATATTTTTCTTGGCATCATTTGTACTCATGGAGTCGGTTGGCGGATGTTCAATTCTTGACTCCTCAAAGTAAAGCTCACTTTCTTCCTCGGAGTTGGACTCTTCTTGGCTTTTATCCGCACACTCAATTTGTTGGGCATAGTGAGCCTCAACCAATATTTGCATTTGATCTTCCAAAGTGCGGATGTGTTCATCATTGTGTGCCAAACTTTGTTTCAAGTCCTCGAGTGCAAAGTTGTGCTTCTCCTCATTTTCAAGAATGGTCTCCAACATGAGCATTATTCTCTCATTTTGAGCATTTGAGAGTTCTTCTTGGTTTTGATCAAGTGCCAAGGAAGGATTTTCACTTTCAATATCCAAGGAGGATTCTTGATTTTCATTCACTTCTGAGGCTTTTTGAGCCCTTGAGGCTTCGATCATTTCATCCATTTGGGAGTGCAATCTTTCAAGCGCCAAGTCATTTTGGAGACTATTCTCCAAAAGCTCCTCCAAGGCATTTTGCTCCTCATTGCCTTTGTCAAGTAAACACTCCAACATAAGCTTGAACTCTCCATTTTGGCCATGCTCAACTTCTTTCATCTCCATAGCCCTATAATTCTCATCAAAACAAGTAGAATCATCATAGTAGGGGCTTGGGGAAGGGAAGGACAAATATGCACAATAATCCCAATGACCATTTTGACCACCACACTTATCACAAATACTCCACTCATGGGTTTGAGATTGTGCGCACAATCCACCCCCGGGAGAATTTAAACAATTTTGCCACGAGTGTGGTCCTCCACAATAAGGACAAGGGTCATCAAAGTATGAACAACTACCATCCGACCAATTTTCATTGTACGATGCCATTTTTCAAAAAAATAAGAAAATAAACAATAAATAACAAGAAATTTTTTTACCAAGGTACGAAAAATTAATTACACAAATATTCACAAGTTCGGACCAAAGCACTTTCGCTTACTTCTCAAACAACCTAAATTACGCCAAATTGTTCCCCGGCAACGGCGCCAATTTTGGTGACGTCCAAATCCACTACTAAAAAGCAATAGACACGGTCGCAGCAATATAATTTACCAGACTATAAGTCGGGGTCGAATCCCACAGAGAACAATGTGTAGGTGATTAGGCATGTAAGAAAATTATCGCTAGTTGCACAATGCCAAACACTAAGAATTTTGGTTGGAAAATGTTTTTATATCTAATTGCGGAAATGTAAACTAACCTAGAAAGCAAGTAAAATGATCAATGGCTACAAGTATGAATCCATCGGGAATTACACTCAAGTAACGATCCAATGTATTTCATGATTTTACAAATATGAGCGAGTTTATGTTAATCAGCCACGGATAATAATTCTTAATTAGCTTATTCCGAAAACTAACAAGACTTCCTAATTAAACTATCCCTAATCACAATTAGAAGATTAAGCACACCCGAAAGCCTACAAGTAGTTCAATCCTATCCCTAGGTAGAATCTATAAAAGGAGGGTTAACGCCTCAAGTTCTTGTTAATTAATCTTTCCCAACCTCAAACTATTTTTCCCAAAATCAATTCAGAGTTAATGGGTGAGTCCTAGGGTTAGCAAATCCATTTGGAAACATTAAAGAACAAGAATAATTAAAGTAACAATAATTCACTTCATAAAAGAATAAAAATCATTCAATACATAAGCACAACAAGGGATTTAATCCACACTTTAAATATGAATATTTCCATAAACAAGGTTCAAGTGTTGGAAATAAATACTACACACTTAAATATTCAATACAAAGCAAGGAAATGAAGAAATAAACATAAATGGGTAAGAAAATCTTAACCACAAGCTTCAATCTTCAAGACCCAAGTATGTGTGCAAAAACCCTAGCTTCCAAAAATGATATCTCTAGTCTATGAGGACAGAAAATAAGCCAAAGATCCCTTTTCAAATGAGCTGAATTGGGTATTAATGGATTTGAGGTAGAAAATGTGAAATTCCAAAACTGTCCAGTCTTCACGCCTGATTTCTTCATCGAGTTCGCGAGTCCATCTTCGCGTTCGCGAAGGCTAACTATTTCTGATCATCGCGTTCGTGTGAATACCTTCGCGTTCGCGAAGGTTCCTTTTGCCCCAAATCACGTTCGCGTTTGACCTACGCGTTCGCGTAGGTTTGCCTTCTGGTGCAACGCGTTCGCGTAGCTTTGGCTACTGATTCATCGCGTTCGCGTGTTCTCTTTCACATTCGCGAAGAGTGTTTCACTGGGCAGATTATTTTGTCCATTTTAGCTACTTTTTGACTTGTTTTCACTTGGTTTCTTCACTGTTACTTCTAAATCACATACAACCTGTAAAATAGAAGTAAATGGCATCAAATACACGATTTTATCACTCAAACATAGCAAAAGTATAGGTTTAAAGACAAGATAAGTTGGTAAAATACCAACTTATCAGGTGTCAGAGTGCTAACAAGGCACGTGTGATTCTATTCATTGGATCAGGCTAAATACAGTTAAACAGAGTAAATGACTCTCGAGAATGGTACTAATGTGTTCGAGATTCTACATGTGACAATTGGGTATCTTGAATTTGTATATGTGATTAGAGCTGAGTCTCCATTGGGAGAGGTCAAGATGGGTAATTTTCAATATCAATTATGGGCTTCTATATAGCACTCTCAGGAAGGTGCATGTAATGGTTTGGAATCTGTAGAATGTTCTATGATGTTTTGACTTGCGATGTAGTAATTGGAAGGTACGAAATGATTCGTAGGATGTGAGACAGCATGGTCTCGTGATTCAAAGTCACTCGGGATGAGTGCAGATGGATGGTGTTATATGTTTAATGCAGTTACTATTATTCCTAGGGCAATCAAGGTAAGTCGAAAGAAGATGGATTGGTTAGCCATATATCTGTTGGCATATTGGTGGTAGAGATCAATTCCTTCAGCATGATCAAGTTACGCGTGTGATTTGTGGTGGTATAGGTGAGGCCTATCGTCCGTCGTAAATGATGTTATTCAAGAGTATTCCATTATTATGGGCCTGCTACGTGTAGGCGGATCCCGAAAGGGTCATTGTGGGTTGGACCACTACTTATAGATTCGCATATTCTACGGTTATGAGAATTCACCGGTATGTTGCTATGGTTCTCCTGAAGTGAGTTAAGTGGAAAGTTTTATATGATGAAGTGTTAATCTAATAATGGTTTCGAAGCTGTGATGAAGAGCGTGTTCTATCGTATGTTGGCATGTTGGGTGCAATGAGTGGTATGGAATTTAAACTGAAGATAGAGGTGACAACTCGGTATGGACAAGGAAGTCACGAGCTCGAATGAGCAGGGAAGAAGTCTCGACATTTAAGGTAAATCGGTATTATCTTCAGCGTCAACTGAGGACGGTGTTTTGTGAAAAGCCTTTGCACCCTGGTTAATGATTCTTGATCGCTTTTCAGTGATGGTGCGGCCGGTGGTTTGGAGGTACGACCCAATTATTCGTAATGGTAGGTTGTGGGAGGGTGTCCCACAGGAGGATTGTGTAAGTATGGTAGTTAGTCACTTGATTGATTGAAGACTTAAACCAAGTATGAAGGTTGTGATAATATCGTTGAATTTAGAAAATATGCCCGGAGGGCACTCAGTCTATTGAGTTGTGCACTACAGATGATTCCTCCAACTATGATGGATGTTCTTATGTGTTACGAGCGGAAGATGAGTTATTAGGGACCTTTGAAAGGTAATTAACCTAGTTCAGTGCGATCAGAATCGGCTTGAGATCGGTGGATGGATTCAAATGTGAATATGGGCTCTATGTCAGGCCAAACGGTCATTTCAGTGATGCGCTCCTTATGGAGGAGGAGTCAGGGTGTTATTTCGTTGTCAGATATTTTATGCAGTGATACACTGCACCGTGTGAGTTGTGAGACGATTTGAGAAAATGCTTATATGTTGAGGATCCGTGTAGAAATGATGTTTATAAGCAAAATGGCTCTCGAGATTCAGATTGTATATCGCACCTCAGTTGAGCTTGAGTTTGGTAGCTTATAGTGCTATATGTCCCCTCAGGGACGGTATTATGCATTTAGCGTGCTTGTGACCGAAATTCGGTATTTTATATTAATGAGAAATCTAGCTCGATGTACACCTCTTTAGGTGAGTGTTATGTGTGGATCGGGTGGAACGCCGCCATGAGTGTGTTATTTGGATCGGGTTGCGCGTCGCAATAGTGTGATATTGAGCATAGTTTTCTATATGCTATTTTTGTATGCATGGCTTCCTATTTTCTAAGGAGAGCACGTATTAGTGCGCGAGTTAGGCTGTTCCTTCCAGAGTTCGTCTTCCTTTTCTACCGTGTTTTAATCGGTAGCCTATCGGCACTTTGTGGCATCATATAAGACTTTTGATTATGTACGGGGTGGCCTATTGCCTAAGGGGTTCATACTGGATAAGGTCATGCATTGGGTCGAAGTTATGCGGATGTATGATATTGTGAGTTAGATTCGTGTGTTCTGTCTCTATGATGGGAGACGGGTTTCTCCGTCTTGTGTTGTGGCGGTGCTGGAGAGCTTGAAGTATAGCTCTTTCATTTGAGTCATTTTCATGAATTGAATATGTTCGGACTGTTGCTTATTGGTGCGCGTATTGTGCGAGTTGTGGCTGTCCTGTGTTAATGTGTAATGTCACCAGAGTAGTGTGTTGATTAGATGAGATCGTTGGGATCTTTAATGAGTACGAGCAGATTCGATTTCAGTATGTTGGAAGGATAATATCGAGCTTCGTCTCAGAAATTTGATGTAGTATTTGCCAAGGGAAAAGTGGTTCCATAAATGGTTGATCTGAGAAATGGTGATGGCTTACTGCATGTTTTAGTTATCAGTTGCAGTATATGTTAAACTATTGGAAATAACTTTAGTTGTTAAGAGGTTTTATATCGGTATTCAGGCCTTGTGTGCAACCGCTATTAATGGGAGTTATCGCTACATGTGTTTGAATTATGTGGAATATCATGTAATTGCACCTAAGGTTGCAGGTATGGGTTATTACAGCTGGTTTGGGCTTGTTCTGAATATAGATGGGAGGTTCTGGATTTGTGTACGATTTCGGAAATGGGAATGTAGTTCTAAGGTTTATAGGCTAGATTGGATTATGAAATTGCAGTGACAATGTGTAATAGGACCTATGTGAGATAGGGTGACGGGGGATCACCCCTGGGTATATGCATGGTAAGGTTATTCAGCTATTGGTTAGATTTTAGAACAACTCTGGGTACGCTCGAGGACGAGCGTTTGTTTAAGTTGAGGAGGATGTGACGACCCGACCCGTCGTCTCATGAGTTACCGCTTCGTTTTCCCCATTTTCAGCTTCTTTATGCTTCATTATCTCATGTGATCGAGTTGGTTGGATTGATTTTAGACGGAAATGAGACACTTGGTCTCTTTAAGGAAAGCTTAGTTTGGAAAAGTCAACCGGATGTTGACTTATGAGTTAGAGGGCTCGAATGTGATTTTCGGTGATTCGGTTAGCTTCGGGGGATGATTTGTGACTTAGGAGTGTGATCAAAATTGATTTTGGAGGTCCGGTGTAGAATTAGACTTGATTTGGCGAAGTTAGTATTTGTGCGAATTCCGGTTGATAGGTGAGATTTTGATCTGAGGGTCAGAATGGAATTCCAAGAGTTGTTGTAGCTTCGTTAGGCGATTTTGGATATATGTGCAAAATTTCAGGTCATTCGGAGGAGTTTTGGTCGGGTTTTTGATCAAATGCGTAATTCGAAAGTTTTAGAAGAACTTAGGCTTGAATCTGATGTAATTTGATGGTTTTGGTGTTGTTTGTGGTGTCTTGATAATTGGAGCAAGTTCGAATGATATTTTAAGATGGGTTGGCAATTTTGGTTGAGGTCCCGGGGGCCTCGGGGTGATTTCGGATGGCTATCGGGATGGATTTTGAACTTGTGCATTGCTTGTGTTTGCTGATACCTGGTATTTCCGCATATGCGGAAAAGGGGTCGCAGATGCGGTTTCGCAGATGCGAGTGTTGGTCAGTTGGAGAATTTCTGCAGAAGCGGAAGGATTTTGCAAGTGCGGTCCACGTAGGTGTGGTTATTGACTGCAGAAGCGATCCGTGTGTGAGTAGGAGGTTCCGCAGAAGCGGGTGTCTGACCGCATACGCGGTGTCTGCAGAAACGGTATTGGACCACAGAAACGGTCCTGGGCGAGATTGGGAGTTCTGCAGAAGCGGGTGGAAAACCACAGAAGCGGTGACTGCAGAAGCGGTAAAAGTATCGCAGAAGCGGAAAGGAGGCCTGAGCAGAAGGGTTTAAAATAACATTTCATCCGGAACCCAAACCTATTTTCCAACATTTTTGAGCATTTTGGGAGCTACTTGGGAGCATTTTAAGAGTGATTCGAAGGAGATTGACTAGAGGTAAGTTTTACGAGTTAAAAACACGATTATATTCTGGAATTATCCTTGAAATTCTTGAGAATTTAGCTAAATTGGAAGAAACTAGGGCTTAGGATTTTAAGATTTTAAATTGGAATTTGTGGGGCCATTTGTGGTCCGAATTTAGAGATTTTGGTATGTATAGACTCGTGGCAAGATAAGAAATCCGATGATGTTAACTTTCTAATTTTTCGAAAGTGGGCTCGGGGCTCAGGTTTTGCTAATTTCGAGTTTTTTGCTATTTTTCGATTGTTTTCGATTGGGTATTGTCCCATTGGCATATTGTGATGTATTCGCTCTGATTTTGGATAGATTCGACGCGCATGGAGGCCAAGTTGAGGGGCAAGAGTGTCGCGAACTAGGGATTTCGCCGGTTCGAGCTGAGTAATGATTGTAAATGACATCCTGAGGGTTTGAAACCCCGGATTTGCACATCATAGTGCTGTATTGAGGTGACTTGCACGCCGGATAGTGAGCGTGGGGTAGAGCACCATTGGGGATTGTGACTTGGTCCGTCCCGATTGATGAATTTACTGCGTATTTGACTAAAATTACTTGTTATCATCATAATGTGGGCTGATTGTCATATTTGGGGCTTCATGCCAGCTGTTTGAACCCTTCAGGGATTGTTGTTGATAATTCCTCATTGTTTTAATTATATATTTGAACTCAGTCATGTATTTTTCCACTGTTTTAAAACTCAGCCAAGTTATTACGCTTTAAACACTCGAAATGATATTACTAAAAATATTTTTGGGCTGAGCATCATGTTTTATTGTTGCCCGAGTGGATTATGTGATTTTGCTGACTGAGTAAGGCCGAGGGCCTATATTATGAGGATACCTATGGATCGGGATGCACGTCGCAACAGTGTTATACTGATATTGATATGAGGCCGAGGGGCCCCTCCTGGAGTCTGCACACCCCCAGTGAGCGTCGTCGATGTTAAACGAAGCGGGCTGCATGCCGCAGCGATATGTGGAGCGGGTTGCACGCCGCAGCGGTACCGGTACTGTTTGATGTGTTTACCTTATTTCATTTGTGTGCCATTATATGTGGTTTGTGTTTCTTCTTGCAATATTCACCTGATGTTCTGGTATTATCGGATAACTGAGTGTGGTGCCCGAGAAGCGGACTTCTGTGCTTATCTGCACTATTTGTTTTGCATTCATTTGCATAACTGTTGAAAAAGTTATTTTTAAAAGAGGTTTTAAACTGAGCTAAGATATTTCTAAATATTTCACAGCTTCACTGCTTTCCCTCAAAGGGCTTTTCACTGCTCCTATATAGCATGATGGTTTGCTTTACGTGATTTCTTGTTGCTCAATTGTTATTTACCCTTATTACTCACTGAGTTGGAGTATTCACTTTACTCCATGCACCTCGTGTGAAGATGCAGGTATTTATTCACCCGGTAGCGGGTTTTGCTGATCAGAGTCAAAGATTTAGGAGTTTAACGAGGTGACTGCCAGCGTTCGCAGCATCGTTTTTTCCTCCCTTTTTTCATTATTCTTGATTCGTGTGCTTTTAGACCTTATGGTTGTACTTACACTCTAATAGATGCTCGTGACTTGTGATGCCCCAGTTTGGGCTGTATTTGGGTTTTATTCTGCACTTATTAAAGAGATCTTTTGATAGTTTGTGGTTATTTAAATATATTAAATCTGCTTATTATTGTTAACAATTCAAAAATAAAAAAATTAGGTTAGTTGGCTAGCCTCGTCTTCACAAGAGGCGCCATCACAGCCAGTTCGGGGTTTTGGGTCGTGACATTTGGTTTTCAGGGTAATCGGAATGAATTTGGAAGAAAACAGTTCTCAGTTGAACTTGAAATTTAAAAGGTTTGACCAAGATTTGACTTGTTTGTATATGATCACGAATTGAAATTGTTAATGGTTAGATCCGTCAGGTGATTTGGGACTTAGGAGCGTGATCAAAATGCATTTTGGAAGTCTGTGGAAGGTTTAGGCTTGAATTGGCGAATTTGAGATTTCGGCTTTTTTCCGGGTTTTGGGTGAGATTTTGATATAGATGTCGGAATGAAATTCCGGAAGTTGTAGTAGTTCCTTTGTATCATTTGGGACATATGTGCAAAATTTCAAGTCATTCGGACAAGGTTTGGTTGGGTTTTTTATCAAAAGCGTAATCTAGAAGATTTTGGGATTCTTAGGCTAGAATCCGATGCTAATTTGATAATTTGATGTTGTTTTGAGTGTTACGAAGGTTAGAACAAGTTCGAATGATGTTATGGGATATGTAGGAATGTTTTGTTAAGGTCCCGAGGGCCTCGGGTGAGTTTCGAGTGGTCAATCGGACCATTTCATGTTGTTGGAAATTGCAGAAAATCAGCTGAAGTGTTGCAGATGTTTTATTCATCGCGTTCGCGGTCAGGGACCCACGTTCGCGAAGGGTGTTCTTTTGAGATTGGAATTTAGCCTTCGCGTTTGCGAGGCAGGCTCCGCGTTCGCGAAGGGCTGTGTGTTTGGTCATCGCGTTTGCGTGCAGTGGACCGTGTTCGCGTAAGAGGAGTTGAGCTTCAGGGTGTTTATGCATCGCGTCCGCGAGAGAGGTTACGCGATTGCAAAGGTTAGTCTGTGGAAGCATCACGTTCGCAAGTGGAATGACGCGATCGCGAAGAGGGAATTTTTGGTCAGCGAAATTTTTTGCTTCGCGAACGTGAGGTTTTGCCCGCGTTCGCGAAGAAGGTGATTATACCTGGGCAGAATGTTTAAAAGATGGGTTCCGCGACTTTTGGTCTATTTTCTCCATTGTTGAGCAATTTTTGGAGCTTTTGAGAAGGATTTGAAGAGGGAATCGAAGGGAATCACTTGGAGGTAAGATTCGTAAACTCAATACCCGATTCTTGTGTGAATTCCACCAAATTAATCATAGAATTAAGCCTAAAATTGAGGAATTAGGGCTTGAATTTGGAGAGTGTAAATTTGAGATTTGAGGGGCCATTTGAGGTCCGATTTTGATGTTCTTGATATGGATAGACTCATGGAGAGATGAGGAACCTAATGATGTAAAAAATTTGAGTTTCGAGAAGTGGGAACGGGGCTCGGGTTTTGCTAATTTTGGGACTTTTGATATTTTCTGATTGTTTTCTCTTGGGCTTTGTCCCCTTAGCATATTGTGACAAATTCGTTCTGATTTTGGATAGATTCGACGCGCGTGGAGGCCAATTTGATGGGCAAAGGCGTCGCGAGCTAGAGATTTAGCCGGTTCAAGGTATGTAATGATTGTAAATACTGTTTTGAGGGTTTGAAACCCCGAATTTCACATTGTTGTGTTACTTTGAGGTGACTTACACGTTAGATGACGAGCGTGGGGTAGAGCAGTGCTAGGGATTGTGACCTAGTCCATCCCGAATGATTATTTTAATGCGTATTTGATAGTTTATTGCTTGATGAAATTATATTTTGGGTTGTACGCCATGTTTGGGGCCTTCTGCCGACTTGTTGAGACCCTTAGGGGCATTTTTACTATCTTTCCTCACTATATTTTTTTGAAAGCATATCCTCAGTCATGTTTTACCTGTTTATCACTCAAATCTGGCTTTATCACTGTATTCTTAAAAATGTGAAAACTGTTTTGGGCTGAGTTCCCTGTTTTACTGATGGTCCGAGTGATCATGAGATGATGACTGAGATAGACCAAGGGTCTGATTGTGAGATTGATGACTGATATAGACTGAGAGTCTGATGGTAAGGTTAATGACTGAGAGAGGCCGAGGGCCTAGTTGTGACGATTATATATCTATGGATCGGGCTGCACGCCGCAACAATATGTTGGATCGGGTTACACGCTGCAGCGATATAGAGATTGGGCTATAGGAGCCACTACGGAGTTTGCACACCCCTAGTGAGCATCGTCGATGAGATATATGGATCGGGCTGCACGCTGTAGTGATATATCGGTCGGGCTGCAAGCCGCAGCGGTTACTATATGGTACCTATTGAGCGTGAGTGCTGAGTGCATGTACTGATTGGTAAGAGTTGAGCCACGAGTGGTGGAGAGGCTAGCCCGAGGGGCGATAGATATATACATGCATATGAGTGATGCTTTGCTTTAGAGGCCTGTTTATGAACTTATTGATTTCACTCCTCTATAAAGTGAGTTTCTATTGAATATGTTAATTTATTGACTGTTTTCACTCATTTTATATTGAGCCTCTATCGAAATGTTGAACAAATATTTTAAACAACTTTTATTTAAGCTGGGATTTATGAGATGTTTAGAATTTAATCACTTTGGCATTAGTTATTTCCACTGAGATTTTCAAGTTATGAGGTGTTTATGATTGCGATTTTTCCCGAGGGGCTATTTTACGAATTATGTTTTTCCCGAGGGGACGATTATAGTTTTCATCTTTTTATTACAAATGATATTGAACCCCTACTGAAATTGCTGTAAGGCATTTTAAATGACTTTTTCCAAAAGGTTGAATTTAAAATGAGACGATTAACTTGCATTATGACTTGCAAGCCTGTTGTGCTAATTGAGCCTAACGTAAAAAAAATGTGGATTCATTGTTTCCTACTGCTCAATCTTTATTTACTCTTTTTACTTACTGGGTTGGAGTACTCACATTACTCTCTGCACCTCGTGTGTAGATTCAGGTATTTTGAAACCCGGTAGCGGGTGCTGGTTGCTCAGACGCGGAGTCATCAGAGTTAGCAAGGTGGGTGCATGATGTTCGTAGCACTGCTTCTTCCTTCTCACTTGTATTTTCGTACTTAGTACATCTTTACTGTTGTT
Source organism: Nicotiana glauca (assembly GCA_026770625.1). Lineage (NCBI taxonomy): Eukaryota > Viridiplantae > Streptophyta > Magnoliopsida > Solanales > Solanaceae > Nicotiana > Nicotiana glauca. Next base: position 13,122 of record MDKF010625685.1, read on the forward strand.
GTGTATTCAGACCTTGGTAGATGCTCATGGCTAGTGACACCCCGATGTTGGGCTTGTATATTAATTCTGCATTATTCCTTTAGACTTATTTTATGAAATATTGTTCTAATTAAAGGTTTAAAAATGACTCTTAATGATTAAAGGGTTAATGTGAGTGTTGTGTCGGCTGACCTTGTCTTCACGAGAGGCGACATCACCACCGGACCGGTTTGGGGTCGTGACATGGTCATAATACATATTACGAAGCTGCTCAAGATCTTACATCACTCAACGCGACGTTAATTCTTAAAATGACAAGTCGGATCGTTACAATAACAACCCTTTTAAGTCAAACCCATCAACTTTCAAGCATAACCAAAAAAAGGAAGAGATCCTTAAATTACATGCACAGAATACTGCTAATACACTTCTGCTTAGTAGAATTTTTACTGTATAGGTTAATCAATCACTAATTTTTGTTACTGGTATTACTAATAAACTTCTATTTAGTGTAATTCTCAATGTATAAGCTAATCAATCAGTAATAGTTCTTAAGAATACTATTAATACACTTCTACTTAATTAGTCTAATTATTAATACATGGGCTATTGAATCATTAATATTACTTAAGGATATCACTAATATGCATCTACTTTCTATAATTATCCATTTATAAGCTAATTAATCGCTAACATTTCTTGCTGATATATTTCTAATACACTTCTGCTGAGTGTGAGAATTAAGAGTACTACTAATACACTTTTACTATATATATATATATAT
>MU741995.1:0-19123 GCA_026770625.1 Nicotiana glauca
CAAATACCCCGGGACTGATAGGTCGGGATGGGTATTAGCATGCAATAAGTAAACGAGACTAATCACGCTTGAATATGTCATAGGCGACCCCTCTTTTGAGGAATATGTGCGGGAAATTGCACCGAATGATCCATATTATAGTTAAAACTAGGACCCTTTTTTTTCTTCGTTTTTCCGTTATTTAAATTAATATTTTCTTCAAAACTAAGTCGTCCTTTCACTTGTGCCTTTCTTCTTTCAAAATTGTCAACTTGTTTATATTTCTTATGTGCAAACTTTGCTTGTCTACTCCTACTCTTCTTAAAGTCACAATTAAGCAAGGCTGGGAACTACACTAGTGGATCTTGAGGGGTTCCTAACACCTTCCCCTCGAGATAATTTCAAGCCCTTACCCGAACTCTGGTTTTCTTTCAAATCCTTCTTCTTTTCTCTAAAAGTGTCCTAATGCACTATAATCATTAGGTGGCAACTCTCCAAACTCCATAGCCCAAATTCCCCCAAAAGGGGATAAAAGAGTCATTCCACCTATAATGTCGTAAACCTAATTTCTCCTTAGAAAAAGGGGGCGTCGACAATGTTACCAGACGATTTGGCTCCCCTTCAATGTGTGCAATCAACTTGACTTGACTTTATCTCCCTCTCAACATGTGCCGTCGACTTTATATATATATATAGAGAGAGAGAGAGAGAGTACTATCTATGCATGTGTAGCATAGTCGACTTATACATGTATAATATATATAGAATACTATCTATGCATGTGTAGCATAGTCGACTTGTACCTGTACAATATATATAGAATACTATATATGCATGTGTAGCATAGTCGACTTGTTCGTGTACATAAAATATAGAGTACTCTATCTATGCATGTACATCATAATCGACTTGAACCTGCACATAATAACATAAATCAAAGATATATTTTCTCCCCCTTTTTGACATCGCCAAAGAGGGATTAGCAGGCAAAAAATAACAGTACTATCCATAGTAGCAAAAAAAAAATAGAAGCATCCAAGGGCACATCCCAAAACATAACCAAAACAAGTTTTAAAAGAAAATAGTCTATAAAACACATCCACACTAGCGACGCAGGAAATAGTGTTGTAGATTGCCTCCTTCAACTGTTCGAAACTGGTATTTGCAGCGACGCTCATGCCATCCAGCCTATCGTGAACCTCCTTGAAGGCTTTAACAGCATTCCCCCTTACTATGTGAACAACCACTCTGATTTTAGACACAACAGACCCAGTTTCCTTTGAAATAGCATGAATGTCACCCACAGTGGACTGAGTAGCGGAAAGAAGAGTCTTAATGTCTGATAGTTGGTAGTCAATGGATCTAAGCTTCTCACTTAGGTCAGAACTAACAAGAGGAGGAGAAATAGCAGATGAAGGCTTGGTTTCCATAGGGGCCTGTTTAGCTTCACTCTCACCTTTCTTAACTCAGGAACCCTTGATACTCACATATCCCATACTGGCAAAAGCTCTTGAATTGTAGGACTTGGAAACAGTAATGAAGGGATAATCAGAAAGAGAGATTTGATGGGCTTACAAAATGTGGGTAATTGCCATACCAAAGGGTAAACTGGTGGGATCTTCAGCACTCTCTATCATAAAATTTATGACCCGGTAGGATAGCTTGAGTTTAAGTTCGGTGATGAGACAGTAGACAAAGAAGGTGTCCCTTTGAGAGAAGGTGGAAAAGGAACCAATACGGGGAAGCAGAGTGGTTGCAACAATATGGGCTAGAACCCGAGTTTCAAAACTCACATCACTGGGTCCTAATTGGTTGGGAAGGGTTTCAGAGGGATTTTAACAATGCACTGTTTGGCTAGGTCAAAAGAAATTTCAAAGTTCTCAGGCCAAACATTTTAAAAAAGAGTGGGGAAACTAGAGCAACGATAGTGAAAAATAGAATCAAACAAGGCACTGTCAAGAACAATGTGTTTACCAAGGACAAGAGATTCTATCCTATCTGGTTTACTAGAGCGGAGATTAGCATAAAACATACGAACTAAGGGTTCATACACCTTAGGCGGAGAAATAGAGAGAAATTTTTCCCACCCTTGATAGACAAAAAAATCTTTTACCTTACAGTTGAGGGCTTCCATATCATCAAGATCCACAATTCTTCCATGGGCGATGGGCCTATTCTTGAGAGAGATAAAAACATCCCTATTTGGGGTATCCCAGAAATTGAGGTCAGAATCGAGGGAGGCAGAGAAATCAACCTTTGATTTCTTTGGAGTGGATGAGATAGGAGGATCTTCCATGGGACGCTTACCTGAAGCTTTTTCTCCTAGGAGTTGTGAATGTTCAGAGAACTCGCCCTGAAAAGAGGCGAAGCCTTCAGAGTGATCAGACCCTAGGTCTACTTGCTCAGGAGGCGCAGAAGGGGGTTTCACCTTAGAGCGGGTGCTTTTTCTAGTGGATGCAGAGGGGTTCTTGGAGGTTTTCGCCATGGGAGAGGGGAGTATTTTTATAGGGTTGAAGAGAAGATGGGGATGAGAGTGACTAAAAGGGCTTAGCTTTAAGCAAAAGATTTTGACGGTTTAGTACAGAAAAGGAAGGGGTATCAGTTGAAGAGATGTGATGATTGGCTTTCTATCTTCGAACTACGAACTGATGTGAACAAAGTAGAAAGAGAGGGAAAAACTGGAGGCGTAATTAATGCGTTGAAAAGTGCAATTATAGCATGTTTTGACCAAAAAGAGCACATAGGTCCTAAGAGTTTTTGAAAAGCAAATTATACCAAGTAATTTTCTCAAAATGCAAAATCTTTCTTCCAACAAAGGTTTAGTGAAAATATCAGCTAATTAAGCAGAGGTGCCAACAAAAGCTAGTTCTATATCACCCTTAAGAACATGATCTCTAATAAAATGATGCTTAATGTCTATATGCTTTGCTCTAGAGGCACGAGATTTTTTGAAATACAAATTGCACTGGAATTATCACAAATTTTTTTATATGTTTAAAAGAAAGTTCATAGTCACCCAATTGATGAGACATCCACAGAAGTTGTGCACAACATTGTCCAATGGCAATATACTCAGCTTCAGTAGTGGATAAGGCGATTGATGCTTGCTTTTTACTATTCCAGGATATTAAAGCCTTTCCTAGTAGTTGACAACTGCCACTTGTGCTTTTTCTATCTTATTTATCACCTGCTAGATCGACATCTGAAAAACCTTCTAATTTAAAAGAGTTAGAATGAGGATACCATAATCCATGAGATACTGTGCCAATAAGGTATCGAATAATTCTTTTTACAGCAGTCAGATATGACTCCTTGGTAGCCGACTGAAACTTGGCACATTTACACATGCTGAACATAATATCTGGTCGACTTGCGGTCAGATATAATAGTGATCCAATCATTCCTCTGTATTTGGTTTCATCAACTGGAGTACCCTCTTCAGCTTTATCCAAATTTGTAGCAGGGCTCATGGGAGTACCAATTGATTTTGCATTACTCATGCCAAATTTTTGGATCAGTTCCTTTGTATATTTAGTCTGAAAAATAAAGGTTCCTTCTTCGGTTTGTTGAATTTGAAGCCCAAGGAAGAATGTAAGTTCACCCATCATGCTCATTTCAAACTCGCTTTGCATAAGATTTGCAAATTCCTTGCACATAAGAGGGTTATCACTACCAAAGATAATGTCATCAACATAAATTTGAATAATGAGATTACCTTTTGCTGATCGTTTAATGAATAGGGTAGTATCTATTTTACCTCTGGTAAAGCCATGATCAACAAGGAACGTACTTAACTTGTCATACCAGGCACATGGAGCCTGTTTCAGTCCATATAATGCCTTAGTAAGCTTGTATACATGATATGGGAATTTTGAATCTTCAAAGCCTGGAGGCTGTTTTACAAAAACTTCCTCTACGATGAATCTGTTCAGAAAAGTGCTTTTGACATCCATTTGAAACAGCCTGAATCCTTTAAACGATGCGTATGCTAGCAGAATTCGTATAGACTCCAATCGAGCTACTAGGACGAATGTTTCATCATAGTCGACTCCTTCTTGTTGTGAATAGCCTTGAACAACTAATCTAGCCTTATTCCTTATGACCTTTCCATCTTGGTTCAATTTGTTTCTAAATACCCATTTTGTTCCGATGACAAATACATTATCAGGTTTGGGTATTAATTTCCATACTTGATTCTTGCTGAATTGATCTAGTTCCTCTTACATGGCTTGCACCCAGCTTGAATCCTTCAATGTTTCCTCTAACTTTTTTGGCTCTATTTGAGAAATCAGTGCAATATTTGCTTTCTTTTTTAGGTCAGCCCTGGTTTTCATTCCTTCGTTTGGATCCCCTATGATGTATTTCTTGGGATATTCAGGTTCGCTTCTCATTCATTTAGTCGGACAGTGTTTGTAATCGACTCTGCTTGTTGATCTGGAGAGTTGTTGTTGTTTTCTTTAGTCGACTCGATCATATCAGATGTATTAGTCGATTCCTGTGGTTTTCCTTTGTCCTGAGCTTCTTGAGTTTGATATTCGTCACCTGCATTAGTTCCTTTCTCGACCAAGTTATTTTCATAGAATATAACATGAACAGATTCTTCTACACATAAAGTACGTTTATTATAAACTCTAAAAAATCTTCTATTTATTGAATAACCAAGAAAAATACCTTCGTCACTTATTGGATAAATTTTCCAAGATTATCCTTACCATTATTATGAATAAAGCACTTGCTTCCAAATAGATGAAAATAACTGATATTTGGATGTTTACCTTTCCAGAGTTCATAGGAAGTCTTTTTCAGAATGGGCCTTATGAGGCAACGGTTGAGGATGTGACATGCAGTACTCACACCTTCTGCCCAGAAATGATTTGGCAACGAGTGTTCTAACAGCATGGTTCTTGCCATGTCTTGAAGAGTTCTGTTATTTCTTTCCACAACCCCATTTTGTTGTGGTGAGCGTGGTGCAGAGAAATTGTGAGTGTATCCTTGATCGTTATAGAAGTCTTCAAAAGCTCTGCTTTAAATTCGCCTCCATGATCACTTTGAATTTTTGAGATCAGATATCCTTTTTCTCTTTCAATCTTTTTGCAGAAAACTTCAAAATTTCTTAGGGTTTCATCTTTATGAGACAAGAAAATTACCCAGGTGAAACGTGAAAAGTCATCAACAATAACAAAATCATATTTCTTGCCTCCTATACTGGCAGTTCTAGTAGGTCCAAATAAGTCCATATGAAGTAATTGCAAAGGTTTTGAAGTGGACACCATGTCTTTGTTTTTGAAAGAATTTCTAGTTTGCTTACCCATCTGACATGCATCACAGATACGAGTTCTAGAGAAATTCAGTTTAGGCAAGACAATAACTAAATCATGTTTGGATAATTTTTCAATCAAATGCATGCTAGCGTGACCTAGTCTTCTGTGCCACAACCAGGGATCATCAGACATAGAGGTTAAGCAAATGTGACCATCTATATTTTCGAATCCATCAAGTATGTAAATATTTCCATACCTTTTTCCAGGAAGAATTATTTTACCCGATTCGTCTTCAATGGCACAACCTGTTCTTTTAAGTTTTACCTCATATCCTGAGTCGCAGAGTTGACTTATGCTGAGGAGATTGTAGTTTAGCCCATCAACAAGATATACTTCAATAATATCACAGTTGTTGTTGAAGGGAATTGTTCCGGTGCCAACTATTTTGCCTCTTGAATCATCTCCAAACTTTACACTTCCTCCATCAATATTTGTAACTTCCTTGAACAAGTTTTTGTCTCCTGTCATGTGACTGGAACACGCACTATATAGATACCATTTTCCTTTGCGGCTTACTTTGTGGTGTTCCTGCAGGACAAAATTATCACTTTATTTTAGGTACCCAAGCTTGCTTGGGTCCTGGTGAGTTAGTGTTACTAGGTTCAGAATTTTTTGGTTTCCAAACCCATCTTGACATATGAGATTTATGAAAGTGACAACCACAATATTTATGCCCACTTTTGTTACAGTAATGGAATTTAGCTCCGGACCTGTTTTCAGGTCTTCCATAAGTATTGGAACTAGCCAACATAGATTTAGTTGGTTCCTTTCCAGTTGACTTGTAAGTCGACTGGTCCGACCGACTGGTCGATTTGGTTCTTTTCTAGTTAACTTGTAAATCGTCTGGTTTGACCTGACAGAACTATGACTGGTGGATTTGCGCAAGCTGTTAAGCTGCATTTGCAATTCCTCAAACTCCTCTTGAAGTACTTCTTTTTTAATTTCACATACTTCATGTTTGAGTTTTCGGTCTTTGATTTCCATAGTGAGTCTCTTAGACTCATTCATCATTTTTTGAGACTCTTTTAAGGTTGAATCAAGAATATCCTATTTCACAGTCATAAGATCTTACCTCACTAGTTTCTCTACGTGCCATGAAACAGTTTTCATCATCTGAATCTTCTTCATCTGTCCAATATCCTGAGGTTTTGTTAATCTCATTTTCTAGAATTGTCATGAAACATAAATTTGCTATTTCTTCATGGTCTGAGTCATCCTCATCGCTCCAGCTTCTGAATGATTTGTTCTTGTTGAAACCTCTAGAGATCTTCCTTTTCAGTTCTGGACACTCAGCTTGAATGTGCCCAAACTTTCCACATTTGTAGCATTTCCCATCGTTCTTGTCTTGTTCATTGTATTGCCTAGATCGTCTTGGTGGAAATATTCCTTTATATCTTCTCATTAGTCCATCCATGTTTCTAGACATCATAGCAATCTCTTCTTGTAGAACTTTAGGATCATCAATTTCATTTTCAGTCGATTCAATAGTGGTTTTGAATGCAACAATTTTCTTTTTCTCCTCTTGATTTGTCTTCTTCAGATGCGTTCTTTCGAAAGCAATGAGCTCTCCTCGCAGTTCATCATATGATAATTTGTTAAGATCTTAAGATTCCAGTGTGACAACTTTAGTCTTCCAAGTGGTTGGTAGACTTCTGAGAATTTTTCTAACTTGATCGCCACTGGTGTATGGTTTGCCAAAAGCTTTTAAGTCACTGATTATCTTAATAAACCTGGCAAACATTTCTTCAATGGATTCTCCTTCCTTCATTGAGAAAAGTTCATAGTCATGAACTAGCATGTTGATGTGAGTTTCCTTTACTTTGCTGGTACCTTCATAGGTGACCTCAAGTTTGTCCCACATCTCTTTGGTTGTATCACAACTCGATATTTTTTCATATTCTTCACCACTTATTGCATTGTGAAGCAGATTTCTTGCCTTGTTGTTTATTTGTACAACTTCCAGCTGCTCCTTTAAGTATGAGTCTATGTCATCAGGGTCAACGAGAGGTGGAGTGCTGGCAGGCAGTGGGTAGTTTCCCTTCTTGATAACTCTCCATACTTTAACATCGTATGCTTTGGTGAAGATTTCCATTCGGATTTTCCAGTGGGAGAAATGTTGTCCATTGAAGTAAGGTGGTCTTACTTGTGAAGTTCCTTCCTGAAAGAGAGCTCCTATGATAACCTGATTTGCCACGATCTTTTCTCATAAGCTGTTAAGCAAACAGCAAAAATGTGAGCCAAGCTATGATACCAATTGAAAGTACAAGAGGGGGGGAGGTGAATTGTAAATTATTAAAATTAATCGCTTATAAGTTGACTTATAACTATAGTAGTCGACTGAATATGGTAATATTGCAGATATAATAACTGGAAGTAATATGCAGAAAGTAAATGTAGAAATTAAAGACACCAGGATTTTTATACTGGTTCAGATTCAATGTGAATCCTAATCCAGTCCCTTTGAGTTGCAAGGGAGGTATCTTCAAGCAAATGAGTTTTCTTTCGAGTACAGATGTGATGTATATCACTCAAGTTATCTATCACTCATTTGATACAATGCCTCACCAGTTGTGTACCCTCTTTCTATCCCTGACTTGTCACACATCAGATTAATGTAAGCTACTATGCTTGTTTGCAGTAGAATAAAGAGAGTTATTTGGTTTGATCAAAGTATATGCAAGGAGGGTTTTACAAGGAGAATATATACTATGATGAACGGTGAAGGCTTGTCAATCCAAGGGTTTTGATCCTTCGAAAGAATTGATTCTTTCCAAGAATAAGGAATGAGTCGTTGTTTCTCTTGATATCTTTTCCTTCGGCAGAAAAATTGATTTAACGAGATTTCTCCTTGATTGCTGGACCTTCCAAACACGGTCACTACCCAGATCTTCTAGCATCTTTTATTGTTCCGTGATTTTGCTAATCATTGATCTCCTCGTGCCTAGATTATTCCCGCTCCGTTATTTACTGATATAGCTGATTTGATTTCCCAGTTTTACAGAGCTAATCCTGATTTGCTGATGTAGTTTTATAGCTTTCCTTGTACATCATGAGTTATTCTGGTAGCTTCCTTTGTGATTGAGTTCTTTCTTTGTTCGACACAGGCCATTCCAGTAGTTCTTCTTTGCTTCTTTGAACTCCTGCACATGTATATTAATTGCATCATTAAAACATGATCTAACAGTAGGGAGTGAGTTTAGCCAGGTCTGGGCAGCTCCTGTCACTGAGAATGGGATCAATATCAACTTGATTGCTTCCTGAGTTATGTTGGGCTGCCTTTGGGTTTTGCAGATTGACAGGAAATTCTTCAAGTGTTGCTGAGGATCTTCGACTTGTGACCCCGAAAATAGTCCCTTGTTCTGCAATAAGTGCATCATGTTATTCATGATTTGGAATGATTCAGCTTGTATCTGCGGGACTACAATCGTTGTGGCCAGATTTTCAACTGTGGGTTGTGCCCAATCATAGAGAGCAGCCTCTGGAACAAGAGGTGCCGGTGGATGATTGTTTTCGTTATCACCCATGTTCGGTTCGAATTTTTCAATTGTTGGTTGTTGTTTGCTTTTCCGGTTGGCCCGGTTCAAGGCCTTAAAAACTTTTTCGGGGTCTGATAGAGCTTCGTATACTTCGCCTCTTCTCGTTGAGTTTCTAGGCATGCATCTGTACAACCAAGTCAACAAACGTTAAAATTTCAATGTATAGATTGGGTATAGAAAAAACTGACTACACTAAGAATTTTTGTATTTCTTTCAATTGTAATTAATACCACCGTTAATTCCCTGGCAACGACGCCAAAATTTGATCACGCCCACTATGCCTTATAAAAAGGACACGCAGATGTTGCAAATATAATATGAGTATTTAGTCCAAAGTCGAACCCACAAGGAATTAACCTATTAATTACTTTTGTTGAACTTACTAAATTCTACGGAATCAATTTTCCAAACGCTATCAATAACCCTTGATGGTATTTCTACCAACTACGAATGACAGTAAATAAACCACTGAAAACTAATTATGATTAAAGTGTAAACAATTAAGAGAAGGTTCTAAGGCTATGATTTCCCCTATTGATGGAATCCCTTCCGGTTATGCTTCACATAGAATCACCAAATCATCTCTATCAATCATGAGCGCTCCTCTTACCGTAAATCTCTCCCGAGTAATTACGATAATTTACTAGATGCTCTCTCCTGAATTACACTAGATGGCTTTGTTTATTACAGCTCACTTTAGATTGCACCCAAGACTCCGTTATCCCTAATTCCGCCTTTAAACCCGTAGTTATAAATTACTCTTATACTTTGGGAGTGGTGTTGTTAAAAAATTACCTAAATATGTACTATCTCCCGAGTTATACACACTAAATAGGCACAACTAATTGAGGATCCTGTCAATTAACTACAACAAGCACGTAGTTGAACAAATAGAGATTAAACTGGCAAATTATATTAACATAATCAAGAAGTTCATCCTTCAATAGTTCCATCAAAATCCTAGACTAAGGATTTAGCTACTCATGACAAAACAAGATGAAAATACTAAATTATTCAAAATGGGTAATTGCAAGAAAATAAAAGAGATAAAAACTCTAATATTTGGTTGATCTTCTCACACTTGTTCTTGCCTCCAAAAATAGTTTAAAACAAGATTCCCCCAATATTGGGCGAGTTTCTACAGCTCATAAGGGTTTGGCAAAAGTTTTCCCGAATTTACACTTTGGTCCCCAGATTTTCCTGACGCGTGACCGATGCACCGCGGTTGCGGCAAGACTGCGGCTCGACCGCGGAGAGAGCTGACCGTTCTACCTTACGTTTTAATCCGCCGCGGTTGCACTGCGGTCACGGTGGAATTTGCCCAGGCCATTTTCTTGCTTCTTTGTGCTCGGGTACTTCTCGAGTGGGAGTTTTCTTCACATTATCGCCTCTAAAACACTCCGTGGTGCTTCCTCACGTAGAATATTCCCTGCGAAACAAAAGAGCACTATTTATAGAATTTTGTTGGCAATTTACCTATAAAACAACAATAAAGCATGGTCATATTAAGGTGTAAACATCATCTATATAGCCTAATATCACATGCCACATCAAGCATTCTTGGCTTTATATATATTATTATTATGGGATTGGGTTGCACGTCGCAGCAAGCCTTATAGGCTTTATCCATTATTGTGGGACCGGGCCGCACGTCGCAACAGACTATATTGGCTTTACATTAGTGCTCGAGCAAGATCTGCCCCTCCAAAGTCTGACATACCAGCAGTGAGCACATGTGTCGTATAGTGCCGAGCGATTGAGATTGATGAGTGGGAGTAAGATATAGTGAGATCGAGTACTCTAAGAGTGTGAGTACATGAGTTTACCACTATGATGCATTATATGTGACATGTAGACATAGAGATGTAACATTCCTCATATCAGTCATACTTGGCATATTTTATCAGTGTGGAGCTTTAACTGTTAAACTTGAAAGATGTCTACATTTATGTACTGTGTACTAATTGATTATGGAATTATTTGAGTTATTACTGTCATTTGTGTTATACCTGTATTGTTATTGTATGGATTTGGACTGTACCTTTTTGAGCTCGTCACTACTTTCGGCCCAAGATTAATCCTACTACTTATTGAGTACATTGGGTCGATTGTACTCATACTACACTCTGCACTTCGTGTGCAGATCCAGGTATTTTTGGGCACGGCGGTTGCTAGACTTGGTGCAGTATTTGCTTGGATATTATTGAGGTAACGGTTATGACGCTCGCATACCTCGACTCCTTTTAGTTTATTTTGTAATGTTCTATCTTTCAGACAGTTTTATTAGATGTTTAGATTGTGTTGACACTTAGTAGGTCATGTACTCGGTGACACCCGGATTTTGGAATTTTTTTTGTAGTTGAGTCGCACTTGTGCTTATCGGTTTTATGAGATTTTTCACTATTAAACTTGTTATATCATGCTTCTAGTTTAAAATGTGTACTTATCATGTGATTATCGGCTTGCATAGTACTGCAATAAGCACAATCATGACAGGTTGAGATTTGAATCGTGACATTACTATATCTCCTTTAATTTTTGCAACTGATACATATGTGATAACTTTTTTCCCAGTAGATTTTGACGATATTTTTAATAGATGATAATGCCATAAAATTAAAAATTAAATTATATCTCCTAAGTTTTTGGTAATTGATTTTATCTCCTAAAATTTTAGTAATTGATACATATGGATTAACTTGTTTTTTAAAGCTTTTGGATATCTTTTTAATGGATTTTTAATGCAATAAATATTAAAAAATGATTATATCTCCTAAAAGTTTGGTAATTGATACATATTTAGTAACCAGAAAATATTTTAAACAAAAATTACGTCAATTTTATTTTTGTTTGATCCTCCCTTCATCTTATTAGGAGCTCGAGCATATCAATTAGTGCAACTTTGTGGTGTGGGTAGTTTCACCTAGAACTAAGATTTTAAAAGATAAGTACACTTTTTATTAATAAGAAAGAAAACAAATGATAAAATAAAATAAAAAGACACAAAGAAATTAACTTACCTAAAATTAAGTATTCAGACGTGGGTGAAGGTTGATTTAGATTAGTTAATTTTTTATTTTATTTTTAAAATAAAAAGTATGTTCATTCTTTAAAATTCAGACAATATTATTGAGAACAGTAGAATAAATGTTAAAATAAAAAATCTTTCAAGAATAATAAAATATATATCTTTTATTATATTAGAAGGAGAATATCAGACAAAAACATTAAACAAAGTGCTAATAAATTTTTTTATTAACAATGTAATAATAATACTAAATATTGGATAATATCATAAAAAATACAGAAGGAAAAAGTTATTCAATGACTATATAAGTCTCCTTTAATTTAATAGAGATTCTATTATTTGGTATATCAAACTGACAAATAAGATGATAATTAAAATTTATTATAACATACGATCTAATATGTTCAAACAAGTCCATTATAATTTAATTTAATTAATAGTTTTTAATGTTAATCGCGCATCGCACAGGTACACTACTAGTAAACAAAAGCATGTTGTAAGCACGATATAAACGATTAGTTGTCACAAGTAAAAATAGCTAGTGACAAACAGTTTTTTACTGCATACGGTAAAAACATAAAGTTAAGCTCCATGAAATAAATTCGAGCATTACCTCCATGAGCAATTTAATTAGTTATTTAGTGTGAGTCTTTACGATTACCAAAAAGTAACTTTGGATATGAAAAATAGGAAGGGTTATGTTAAAAAGTGGATCATTTTGTTAAAGCATGCGATTTTTTGTGAAGTCAATCCTCTATATTTGTGTTTTTTCAGTTGTGCAATATTCACTTTGAAATTGAAGATTACTAATCGGATCTTTTTAGGTTGCACTATTTCTAGGGCTGCTTTCGAGCGGATTGAGCGGTTATTTATTCTTAACGGTTTGGCTTATCGGTTATCGAGTTTTAAATGTACTAGTCTTAGCGTACGCGCGTGGTGTTCGTGTTAATGAAAATAAATTTTGAAAAATAATATAAAAATATTTAAAAGATGTATTTGCGTTATAATATAAAAATTAATAAAATTTGCAAGTTTCAAAATGATAGATATTAATCATATTTAGGAATTCGAACCACTCTATTCTATTCATACCATTGTAATCACAGTAATTATTATTAACACTCTTTATAAACTTTTAGCTCGATCTTTATCTTATATTACTTTTGATTTCTTTTTAAGTACTTCTTTTATTCGGGACTAATCAACTCTTTTGTTGAACTCCCTAATCAAGTCAAAGGACTCGCCGACATGGGTAGATGGGATCTACCATCATATAGGATAAACAGCCAAACCAGGCATATCGTATATGACCCACCATAGATTTTGCAAAATCATGTACAATTTTGGTTAGGATTAACAACAGTAATCTCATCTCAATGGTCATGTACAAAAGTTTGAGATGTCAAACTCAATATGTAACTTTTTGCACATAAATGATCAATTGGAGACAATGTTTTAACAAAAAAAAATATATATATACATATATACGTCATTTTTCTATTCATATTGCTTTGTACAAAATATTAATCAATATATTTACCGTTTAAAATAAATTTCACATTTAAAAAAGATTATCATTTGATTATCTTCTAGTATCTAGACAATAAAAGTAGACAAAAGAATTTGAGTATGTTAAGGAAAAAAAAAAGATCGTCCCGATTGCCCTTTAAAGTCTAAACTCATGCCTACTTTATTTTTTTTTAATCAATTTATGTTTTCCATGCATTGTTTTAACGTTCCCTTTTAAATATTAGCATAAAATTGTAGGATTACTTAGTTAGTTTAGTTTCATTAATTTACTCTTTTTCATCCACGAAAAGTAATATTTAAATAACAAGTTACCTTTATAGTTCAAATAAGAAAAAAATTATGTAATGTGGAATTTTAATTGACTTTAAATTTCTAAAATTTAGGAATTCCTACATAGTTTAAATAGGAAAAGATTTATTAACCAAAATTTTAATCGATTTTAAAGTACTAAATATTAGGATAATAATTAAATGACTATTTTGTCCAGTGAGAATTTTATTTTAAAAGGGCAAAAAAGGCGAACGATATTTCACTAAGAGTCTTCGTGCTTTTAATATAATATAAATAGATATAGATATAGATTAATCCGCTAGTCACCCGATAAGATATCGGGCAAATTGGTATCGGTTTAGCTCTTATTGGGCGGTTATTGGGCGTTTATCGGCCTAATTCAATCTATACTGATTTCACGCAAGTCTCCACTCATCACTTACCGTAGGAAGCAAAAAATTTATTGCCCAAGCGAATGCAAAAGAGGCAATCTTTCTGGATAATGCATTGCCACAATCACATCAATAAGTATACACACCATCACTATACCAATGATGAGAGTCTTTATCAACTCTTCCCTGTTGCCATTCGTGTTGGAGCCATTATTATGATCAAGCTCGGGGCTTAAGTTCGCATGATCAGGTGCAGGTTCTGTCCAAGTGACCTCATCAAATTTATTCACATGATCAGGTGCTGGTTCTGTATTAGTATATGTATTTAGGAATTAGGCATTAGAAATAGAGTATCAGAAGTGGAAAGGTTTTTGATATATATATATATATATATATATATATATATATATATATATATATATATATATATATATATATATATATATATATATATATATATACATATATATATTCTTAACGGGTTAACGAAGTATCCATTAGCAAAAATTAAATAATCCTGCCCCAAAACCGATAAGCCGTTAATAAAAAAAATTCAATCTGTTCCCCGTCCGTTAAACCGTTAACTCGATACCAATAAGCCATTAAGCTTCCGTTTCGATTCGATTTTCGATTTCGATTCGATTTTGAACACCCCTAATTGTTTCTTTCTCGGCAACTCCTCTCATGCGATTGACAAAATTAGCCTCACTTTTCTTGATAAGCAAATTTCAGTTGACTAAGAAATGTGACAATTACTTGGGCTTCAAGTATTATTATATTATTATTTTCACATATATAGAGGCTAGACGTCGGTCAAATACTTACCACCAAGCTTATACTCGATAACTATCGAGATTGCTAGTTTGTTTTTTGAATCTTCACACAAATAGCAGGTCAGATTCGTTGTTTATTTTTTCTTATACACTAATTATATATGATTATATATATTATACATCCGTTGGCTATTTTTAGTTTAAGCAATTAATTATGTTGCTATTTAGGTTAAATCAGGGGCAAGTGCACATATAGCCATTCTTAGGAGTGCTATTTAAATATTAATCAATATTTATTTTGTCCTGAAATTTCGACTAAACATCTTTAGGACGATTCAAGATATTTAAATTAAATAAAAAAACTAAAATTTAAGGTACACAGACTAATTCTTAAATAGTAACCCTTTAGAGTGGGTGCCTGATGTCTACGTTTTTCCATCTATTTCAATTGTTACCAGGCCCAAACCTTTTTAATACTCGATTAGATATTAATTTCGGCCCACCTTGAAATAAAGTGTCTATTTCTTCAGTGCCAATAAAATCACAGGCAGCTACGAACTTTCACCGCTTATCCTCTCTTCAGCCGCCGATTTCTCCTGCAAAAAATCTCTCTGTTCGGCGCAATCCAATTGTATATTTCCCCTCTTTCTGTCTTTCTCACGACGCAAAACCCTAATCCTGATCTTTTGTTGTAGAATACGAACTATGATTAGGGTTTCAGTTTTTTGTGTCTGCTCCTACTACATACTGAAGTATTTAACATACTTAATTTGCGTTCTTTTATTATCTCCTTTATTGTGATGATTTTTTGTTGTCTGGTGATTAATATTACTGGTTATTAATTATTTTTCGAATGAATGAACCAAAAAAAAGAAGAAGATTAAGTTCAAAGATGAAATTTTTATTTACATCCTAGTAGGCTCGTAAATATATGGTGATTTTCTGATTCCTAGTTAGATGATTTTGTTGTCTGGTTATTAGTAAAAGTGCTTACTTTTCGAATGAATAAAAAAACATAGAAAATATCGAGTTCAAAGATGAAGTATTTATTTAGGTCTTGGCCCATAAACGTCTATTGAGTTTGTGATTCATATTTATCTAAACGTCGGTTTTGCCAGAGTTGGTTTGAGATTGCGATGTGGGTTCAAATTAGTCTAATCAAGTATGCATAGTTCATATTAGCAATTAAAGAACTTGATATTGAATATTTTCAACTTTAGTAAAAAACACAAGAATGGTTGTAGAGGATTCATAAAGCTGAACACAGCACAGTCAATTAATTGAATAGCAAATATTATCGGAGAATTGTGTGTAGCTATCTTTCTTTTTCTTTGTTAACATATGTGTGTGTCATTTTGGCTATTGACAGGTCTTCCAAGCTCCTAGCAATTCTGTATTTTCCAGCTAGAAATGGCTACTAGTGAGTAATTAGTCGATTGTCAAATTGGATAATTCATTTATTAGGTTATTTTTGTAATGATTCTAATATGATTGCAGGGCTTCAGTTTGAAAATTCATGTGAAATTGGAGTTTTCTCTAAGCTGACCAATGCTTATTGCTTGGTAGCTATTGGGGGTTCTGAGAACTTCTACAGGTTCCTTTTTTTGGCTCTTCGGATCATCTGTTGCTTAATATTGGAAATTATTTAATTTGAAACTAAAAGATTTGAAAAGGAAGTAGTGGAGCTGCGCTTTCAGAACTTCCTAGTGAAAACAGCGGAAAAAAGAGAAAGATTGAATATATACTTAAGTGAGGAGTGTGGAGAATGAAGATGAAGAAAGTGGGAAAAAGAAAGGATTTGTGTGCCCTCTTCGTAGATTTTTCCTTCTTCCCAATTTAGCACCTTTAAAAATTGACCCCTATGTCTTTATCACAAATATAAAAGCTCTTCCTTAATATTTTAATCTAGTTTCCAGGTTCTCAACTCAGTGAAAATGATGTGATCTGTATTTTTTTCCAGCACGTTTGAGTCGGAGTTAGCAGGCATCATCCCAGTGATCAAAACCTCCATTGGAGGAACGAGGATAATTGGAAGACTCTGTGCTGGTACGTGACAACGACTCTAGCTATCTTGGAACCTTAAGGTCCTGTTGCCAACTGATCTTTATTGGAATAATTAAGTTCTCACTTTTCTGATCTTGTGCAGGAAACAAAAAAGGGCTTCTCTTGCCTCACACTACTACAGATCAAGGTAATTATATAATCAACCATGCTGTAGAACATCTTCCTTACTCGTGATACTGTGATTAACCATATATCTGAGCAAGTTTTTCATTTGTAAATCTTTGAGTTAGAGATTTGTAACTGGACAAGTATTCTAATATAGAAATCCATATTTTATTTAGAATGGGGGTGACCGGGCTAGCTTACGCACACCTCCATTATTATTCCACTAGGTACCTGCCATATCCTGGTAGCATAGGTACTCGGTAACTCTGTCTACCGAGGTTTAGGCACATGGTAAGAAATCATCTAGTGTTTTGTGTTTTTGTCCCATCTGGGATCTGAACCTTCTCATAGGTTCGCACCCACTTCATTGGCGGCTAGGCATTTGGCAATACCTTGGGGTGCCTTTGTGTGTTGTATCATTGTTGGTTATGATGGCATGTCTTAGATTGCCACTTATGGAGCTTCTTCTTGTGGTTTAATCATCTGTTACACATAGGTCACCTACATATGTTTTAGTATTTAGTACCTATATTTTTTCATCTTATATATGTACTACCTTTCTTGACTTATTTGTTTTGCATTTGGGTTTATTATGAGGACTTGGGTCATTTTGGATCAGCTGATTTCAAATTGGAGAATTTAATAACAACATTGATGCCTATGTTAAACAACAACAACAACACACCCCTTGAATCTTCATTTCTTTCTTTAAGCTCAACTCATATCATTATCATGCCAAAATTGATGCCTATGTTAACCTTGCAATATGTAAAAGTTTTATATCAAAATAAGGGTTTCAGATACCCACCTAAATTGAAGGAAATATGAATCCATTAAATATGGTAAAGATGCTTCTGTCTTAACTATTAAAGTTGCAACTTATTGTTATTTGTGCAAATGGATCTGTTTTGAATCACTTTGTTCAAACTGAGCCTTTGAGAAACTTTTAATGTCACATGTAACATCCAATTATGTGGGTTAGAAGTTTTGGCTGCAGCATTTCAGGCCTTGAACTCTTGCACTAGGCTTGAGTCTGTCTGATGACTGCAAAAATCATATTAACTACAAACAGTTTAAACAATGTGCACTCATCTTTGTGCAAATGATACAAATTTAGCTACTCCCTTCATTTCAATTTAGATGAGGTAGTTTGACTTGGCGAGGAGTTTAAGAAAAAAAAGAGGACTTTTGAAACTTGTGGCTTTAAAAGTTTAAGGGGTAAAGCTTTGTGGGACCATGACATTTGTGTTGTTATAAAAGCTTCTCATTAAGGGTAAAATGGGTAAAATGAAGAGAACAAAGTTGAATTTATTTCCAAATTTAGGAATGTGTCATTTATTTTGGAGCAGACTAAAAAGGAAATACCTCATCTAATTTGAAACGGAGGGAGTATTTACTTTGAGCTGTAAGTTGTAACTTATCTTTGGGCAAACAGTACTGCTTTGGTAAGTTGCCTATCAGAAAAACTGCCTTGATAAGTTATTTTAACTTCATTATGTGAATCCATATCAACGTACATTCTGGGAGTAGTTTTTAGGAGGACTTGTTATTCACACTCAAACTCTCCTACTGTGTGCTGTGTGTGCTTTCAAGCAGCAAGACTTGCTTGCTAAACGAACCCCATATTAGCTCATTCTTGGATTCCCTTTCTAGTTGCCCCCACTGTGGTTCTAGGATGATCTTGACAAATTGGCTAGATTCACCAGGAGAAGACAACATTTCTGTTATAGTTACTTGGGAGTAGGGGTAGCAATTTGAGTCTAAACTCATTTAACCCGCCCAGAGATTAGTGGGTTGGGTTACAAACATTTTAGCTCATGGGTCAATTTGGGCTTATAGTCCATTCTGACCCATTAAGCATCCCAAATACAACCCATGAAATTCACCAAAAACAAAAAGGTATCTCAACCCAACTTATATAGAAATTTATTTAGTTGCCCCAATTTTACATTTATTTTGTATTTTCAATTTTATGTTATTTTGTTTTTCTGCACCATCCACCCCCTCAAAAAAAAATTGTGTTTTTTTTTTAAATATTTTTAATTTTCTGTTTTTTCTGTACCATCCCCCCTCCCCTTAAAAAAAAAATTTTTATTTTTTTTTTTTTTTTTTTTAATTTTTTTTT
>MU741995.1:20639-49473 GCA_026770625.1 Nicotiana glauca
GTAAAAGACTTTTTTTATGCAAGATGAGCATGGTTCTAAAATATGGGTCAAGTTGGGTGAGTTGAGTTATGACCCATTGTTTAGTCCATCTTGACCCAACCCATCTTAGCCCAATTACACTTTGGGTTGGGTTGGGCAATGATCCATTTATTGACCTAACCCATCTTGACCCGCCCAAATTCAGCCCAACCCGCCCATTTGCCACCCCTACTTGGGAGTTAGTGCGTGCACTTCTAATGATGTATGATTGAAGATGATTGTGTGATTATTATTCCTTTAAATAATAGTTGATCAACGGCAATAGTGAAGATAAAAATGCGTAAAAAGAAACTTCAACAGACCAGCGTTTAATTATCACTCGATAATTCCATGCTCAGTAGTGGGACAGAAGTGTTGTGTGATAATACAGTGCTCCCCCCACTAAAGTTGAATTCACTGTTTGCTCACATCTTGGACTTTGGTTCTGCCTTTTCATTTATGTTTCTGCTGGAAGAACTTCAGCACTTGAGGAACAGTCTGCCGGATGGAGTTGTGGTTCAGCGTATTGACGAGCGATTATCGGCCCTGGGGAACTGCATAGCATGCAATGATCATGTTGCTCTTACGCATACAGACCTTGACAAGGTAATCAATCTGTTGGCTACTTTCTGCTACAAATTGGTGTGATGTTGTATAGATCTCTGGTATTTATTCCCCTCCCTGTTTATAAATGACAAGGCAAGGCATAAGTGAACGATATATCTTTTGGAAGCACGTGGTTATCCATTCATTGGCGTCTTGTCTATAGTTTGTTTTATATAGAAAACTGAACAACTCTCTTGAGCTTAAGCAAGTTAATCCTCGTCGTGTAATACTGCATCAGTGTGTTGTTTCAATGTTCATGAATGTGCACCAGGAGAATTTCCTTACAAATTGTAGTCCTATTATTGCAGTACAGTTTACGCTATCTGTAGTTTCTCGGCCTTCTTTATATTGTGCTAAACTTTGTTTATGGAAAAAGGTACTTGTTTATTTACTCCTAGTTAAGTGTTATCCTCCTCATATTAGCCCTAAGCCCTCATCCTTTACTTTTCCTTTTTCTATCCTATTGTTTTACCTCAACCAACACAGACTTACTACATTATTGTCATAGAGCTTT
Organism: Nicotiana glauca; assembly: GCA_026770625.1. Taxonomy (NCBI): domain Eukaryota; kingdom Viridiplantae; phylum Streptophyta; class Magnoliopsida; order Solanales; family Solanaceae; genus Nicotiana; species Nicotiana glauca. The sequence goes on from MU741995.1 coordinate 21,778, forward strand.
AATTGTTGCCACTTCACTCTTATTATGGTTGATTAATGGGGTACAGTCACCTAAGATTGTCAAATGTTATTTTTATTAGGAAACTGAAGAGATGATTGCCGATGTTCTTGGTGTGGAAGTTTTTAGGCAGACAATAGCAGGGAATATTCTTGTTGGCAGCTATTGTTCTTTCTCAAACAGGGGAGGATTGGTAAGTATACATTCTTTAAAGCCTTGGCAAAAAAGTTTACATTCTGAAATGGAGGGAATGTGTGATGTTTGAACATACCTGGCGTATACACCAATGAATGAGTAACATGTGTTAACGCACACTTGTATCATTAAGCCATATATTTAATTGATGTGCATTCTCACCTCAATTTGTCGCTTCCCCATGATAAATTAATCCGGTTTTGGTGTAAACATCTGGTGTTGGTAGTATTTGCCCATGTGATGACTGCTGCTTGTTACAGGTCTGGGGGCTAAACTAGAAATGTGTTGTTTTGTTGCCTCATTTTGTTAAAACTTTGTGCTGGAGCAGGTACATCCTCATACGTCCATTGAAGACTTGGACGAACTTTCAACTCTCCTTCAGGTTCCTCTTGTTGCGGGAACGGTGAACCGCGGTAGTGAAGTGATAGCTGCTGGATTGACTGTCAATGACTGGACTGCCTTTTGTGGCTCAGACACTACTGCTACAGAGTTGTCCGTTATTGAAAGCGTATTCAAGTTGAGAGAGGCTCAACCTAGTGCTATTGTTGATGAGATGAGGAAGTCATTGATCGATAGTTACGTTTGAGTTATATGGTTTAAGTTGCATGTACTACGGAGTTTTGTGTGACACCTATTGCTTTAATTTTGTGTTTGCTGTGTTAAAAGGTCTTACTTGGTAATGCACAGATTTATGGTTAATCTTAATTACAATTTTCAATTTTCAAGTGTGTAATGGCTTAATTTTCATGTGTAAACGATCGTTTGATATGGAGCATTAGAAAACTTAATTTCCTTATAAAATATTGTTATTTATACAGCATTTGGTTTTTGCAATAACTAACTTAGTGGGCGTTTGGACATAAGAGTTGTAAAATTCCCGAAAAAGTGAAGAAAGTAAAAATGATATTTGAAAATTATTGTTGTGTTTGGAAATAGATGTAATTTTGGGTTGTTTTTGAATTTTTGTGAGTAATATGAGTGAATTTTGAAAAATGTTTTTTTGGAGTTTTTAAAATTTTTGAAAAATTCACAATTCATCTTCAAGTGAAGTTTGAAAAATTTATGATCAAATAGTGAAAAAATTTCGAAGAAAAAATGAAAAATTTCTTATGTCCAAACGGGTTTTTAGTGGGCGTTTGGACATAAGAATTGAAAAATTCCAAAATAGGGGTAACTTTTTTTGAAGTGAATGGTATTTGAAATTAGAGTTGTGTTTGGAAATGAATATAATTTTGGATAGTTTTGTGTTTGATTTGAGTGAATTTTGAAACAACTTTTTTGGTGTTTTTTAAAATTTTCGAATTTTTTTAAAATGCATCTTTAAATGAAAATGAAAATTTTTATGAACAAATGCTAATGTTGGAAAAAAGTGAATTTTTTTTGGAAAAAAGGAAAAAATTTATATGTCCAAACGTGCTCTTAATCTTCGCACTTAGTATTAGATTTCGCATAAGTTTTACAGAGTTTAAATTGAACGCTATAAAATACTAAACTAACTTCAGTGAATATCATTTAGACATGTATTTACAGCATTAATTTATATGACAGAGAATGTGAGATAAAGAATATGTATTAGCAATAATCCTTGATATTATTAATCTGTAAATCGGACGATCCCTTGGTGTCATTACTTCTGTTGGCTAGAAAATTTGTCTCAAGTGAAAACTTACGAGCTTAGACTCTGGCTAAATTTGTAGTGATGCAAACTTATCAATGTTCGTAGTTCCACTTGCTAGTAAATAGTAGTATTATTCTAGTACTACTCTCCATCCATCCAGCTTTATACTTGCATTTGGCGTAAACCCCATTTCCTTTTGAAGGCGACCAAATTGAAATAACCTTCCGTTTTAATTCACGGTCGAGGAAAAAACCCATCCCAAAGGAAAATACATCATATATAAAATTAATATTTTTACAAAAGCATGTAAATTCACATGTGCTTACAAATAATTAAGGTAAATATTAATTTGAGCCTTAAGTTCTAGACCAAATCACTTCACTGCCAAACTGTAAAAATGGGCTTGCACAAAATCTTGCGTACGTTATTACTAATTCACTTGCATCAATTATTTTTATCTAAGCTAGAACTGGCAAATGGATAGGTCGGATTAAATGTGAACGTGGTGAATATGAATTAGACAAAACAGGTAATATAGCCAACCCACCCAAATTTAAAAACTACCGAGAATGGATTGAAAAAAAAGTCAGTCCGGTGCACTAAGCTCCACTATGCGCGAGGTCTGAAGACGGGCCAGACCACAAGGATTTATTATATGCAGAACTATTGAGAATGCATTGAGTGTCAGATAATATGAGTATTATCCATATTGTTAGATATTCTCAGAGAGTATTTCAAATATAAAATTATATGTCGGATAGATAGTCAAATATTATAGGTAGAATGCGTGATCTCAAGGATTCATTGTTGACTTATGTGTCTAGCTTTTGTGTATATATTCTCGATGTAATTTATCATTTTAAGCATGAAGATACACTTACATCATTCAAATGGTATCAGAGCCACTACAATCTCGGTAGAGACTCATACTTTTTTCGGCAACTTTTTTTTCCGGCAGTCACTACTCCGGGTCAGATCTTGTTACCCTCTGACCCCCGACTCCACCAGTAGTCTCCTTTCCCGACCAGATCTTGTTTCCACAATCTTGAGTTCAGAAAGAAAGGCATCAATCTTGCCATTTTTGCAACACAATAAGAAATTTCTCTACTTTTGTTTCTTGTTGTTGTTATTGAAGTTGTAATGAGATAGGAAGAAGAGTTGCTGGGTCTTGTATTTTGAGAGAGGAATAGAGTAATTGTGTTTACTCACTACTCCAGGTCAGATCTTGTTACCCTCTGACCCCCGACTCCATCAGCAGTCTCCTTTCCCGGCCAGATCTTGTTTCCATAATCTTGAGTTCAGAAAGAAAGGCATCAATCTTGCCATTTTTTGCAACACAGTAAGAAATTTCTCTACTTTTGCTTCTTCTTGTTGTTATTAAAGTTGTAATGAGATAGGAAGAAGAGTTGCTGGGTCTTGTATTTTGAGAGAGGAATAGAGTAATTGGGTTTATGATAAGCTTTTCGTTAAAGCTAATTCAAGTCCACTTTATTGTCCCACCTCTTTATTGCCTTTTGTCCCACCTCTTTATTATTTTTTTAAAAAAATTCACTATTGATATCCGTTTTTCCTCTGCATCAAACCATTATTTTGGCTTATTCTGGATTCTAGTAGAAGCTATTTGCAACATATTATTTTTACCTATTTGATCTTTCTGGAATTAGAATCTTAAAATGTCGAAGCAAGATGATTCTTCACAGACGGGTGAGTCATCCACAATAGAAGAAGTCAAACCATTTTTTTCTTCAATTTCAAATCCTTCCAATATTACTACTGTTAAATTATAAGGTAGTAATAATTACTCACCGTGGTCTTCTTCAGTTGAGATGTGGTTCCTGGGACAAAGATATGAGGATCACTTAGTCAAAAATGCTAGTGAAATTGGCACTAGTGAAAAGATTAAGTGGACTCGAATTGATGCACAATTATGCAATCTTTTATGGAACTCTTTTACTCAACTTGTTTTAATCTTGTAAAACTTGCTATAAAGTTTGGACTAAAGCTAAAGCTTTGTATATGAATGATATACAACGAATATACAACGTAGTTTCAGATTTAGTCCAACTTCAGCAGAACAATCAAGATATGGCGAGTTATTTAGGACAAATAGATACCTTGAAAGATCAATTTGACTCACCCATGCCATTTACTGCAAGTGTCACCACCTGGAAGCAACAAAGAGATGAGTTCTTTATGGTTTTGGCAATGAAAGGACTTCGATCTGATCTCAGCCCTGTAAAGGATCAGATCTTGGCAAGCTCAGTAGTTCCTTAATTAGTTGAGGTTTCAGCTCGACTATTGCGTATTGGAACAGAAATACTTGATACTAATAAAGTGGAGACATATGTATTAGCTGTGCAAAATGAAAATCCACAGGAACAAAATGTCTCTCAAATAGGAAAAGGTAAAAGCACCAGACCTTACTGCAATTATTGCAACAAGCCAGGCCATACTCGACAAACTTGTTGGAAATTGCATGGTCGACCATCACGTACACACAATCGTAGTACAACCCACATGGTTCAAAATGGTGGTGGATCAACATGCTGATTTTATTACTTTATCTGGAGTGGATTATAGTGATTACCTGCAGTATCAAGCAGCTAAACAACAATCACTCTCATCTGGCACCTCAAAAACTGGTAATTCCTTCGCTTGTCTGAGCATGTCTTCACCCAATTGCTCATGGATACTGGACTCTGGTGCATCTGACCATATCTCCGGTAATCGGAATCTTTTTCCAAACCTTATTCCTTCCTCAACCCTCTCTGCGGTTACCCTTGCTACTGGCTCGCGAACTGTAGTAAAAGGAATAAGAGAAGTGCAACTTCTTCCCTCTATCTCTTTAAACTCAGTTTTATTTACTCCAGAATGCCCATTCACTTTGATTTCCATTAGTAAATTAACCAAAAGTCTTAATTGTTCTCTCACTTTTTTTGCTAACTCTATTGTTGTGCAGGACTAGAGAACGGGGAAGAAGATTGGAATAGGATATGAGTCACATGGACTATATCAAATGTCCAGATCACAACCACTAGTTGCCTTCACTTTCGCTGCGTCATCTGATCTACTCCACAGTCATTTCGGCCACCCGAATCTTGTAAAGCTTCAAAAATTAATTCCTAATCTTTTCACGTTGTCTTCTTTTGAATGTGAATCTTGTCAGCTTGGGAAACACACTCGCTCTTCGTTTCCTAAAAGAGTCAATAATAGGCCTTCATCTATATTTGACATTGTTCACTCAGATGTTTGGGGTCCTAGTCATGATGTTTCAAGTTTAGGATTTCAGTAATTTGTTACCTTTATTGATGACTTCTCCCGTTGCATATGGGTATTCTAATGAAAAATCGTCTTGAATTGTTTTCTATTTTTCAAAACTTTTGCGTTGAGATAAATAATCAATTTGGTATTTCAGTAAAGGTATTATGTAGTGACAATGCAAAAGAGTATTTACCATCCCCCTTCACTAGTTTCATGTCATCTCAAGGAATCACTCACCAGACTTCTTGTGCATATACTCCTAAAAAAAATGGAGTCGCCGAACGTAAAAATCGGCATCTTATTGAAACTGCTTGTACCTTACTTATACACCATCACATTCCTCTTCGTTTTTGGGGAGATGATGTTCTCACTGCTTGCTATCTAATCAATAGGATGCCTTCTTATGTGTTGCAACATCAAAGTCCTCACTCAATTCTCTTTCCAGGTCAAAATCCCTATCATTTACCTTTGAGAGTATTTGGATGTACTTGCTTTGTTCATGATCACAGTCCTGGAAATGATAAACTCCAATCAAAGACAATTAAGTGTGTCTTTCTTGGATACTCTCCTTACCAGAATGATTATAAATGCTATTATCCAAAAGCACATAAATATTTGATCTCTGTGGATGTAACCTTCTTTGAGACGTCTCCCTATTTTTCACTAAACACTACAAATCGAAATTTGATGCCTCAAGTTTTGCCGGTGCCTATATTTCCTATAACACAGGTTAGTCTTCCAGATAGGGGTGTACATAGGCCGGGTTGGTTCGGATTTTTCAATTACCAAACCAAACCAAACCAATAGTGTCGGATTTTTAAATCTATAAACCAAACCAAACCAATGAAATCGGGTTTTCTCGGGCTTTTTCGGATTTTCGGGTTTTTTTTTCGATAAGTCTTCATAGCACAAATATATAACTTGTACTCCACATACTTCTCTAATCCTACAAGGATACAACTATATAATGTATTTTTCAAGAAAATAATATAATAATATGAGATGCGTCATAATATTTTACTAAAATATTCAATAACAAAATTACTAAAATCCATAAAGAAAATATTACTAAGTAATAAGCCATAATAAATATTAACATAATCTAAAAGTACTATATAAGTCATGCTTAAATAAGTACAACTATAAGTATATTAGTTACACAACTAAGCACTAAAGAAAAAGATAAACTAAGTTATGCATTTTCAATATAAACAATGCAAAACTAAAAAATAGATATCCACACTATTGTCATTTCTAGTGTTGAATTGAATTTTCTTAGTTAGCATTAGTATTGATGTGAAGTTTATTTGAATTACTACCTTTATGAACTATAAAATTTATTGGACCATTCAAGAATGTTAATTCCAAACTTGAAACAATATGTTTAAAGATAAAACTGTGAAAAAGTTTAAGAAATATTTATGAATTGTATTAAAAATAAATATTTATATGTATAAAATATTTGTAAAAATTGAATAAATGTAATATCGGGTTGGTTTGGTTTCGGTTTGACTTTTTTTAGTTAAAACCAAACCAAACCAATTATGATCGGATTATTTTTTCCAACACCAAACCAAGTCAAACCAACCCATGATCGGGTTTTTTTTCCGGTTTGACTCGGATTACCGGTTTGGTGCGGTTTATCGGTTTTCTTTGTACACCCCTACTTCCGGATAGCCCTCAAGGCTCTCCTCCTCCTCTCCAAATACCTCTAACTAGTACTAATGATAGCACTACACCTGATCTGGATACATTGGCAGCTCCTCATGACTCATTTCTTGCTCCTAAGTCACCTGCTCCGGTCATGCCTTCATCAGATGCAGTAACTCCACCAATTGCCATACGCAAAGGTATACGTACTACTCAGAAACCAATATGATTTAACTGCTTAAGTTATTATCGATTGTCCCCATTATATTATACCTTTGTATCTGCTTTATCTCATGTACCTATACCAAAAACTGTTGGTGAAACATTGGAAAGGTTCTATGATCGAAGAAATGACTGCTCTAAAGACCAATAACACTTGGAAATTGGTCTAGTTACCAAAAGGAAAATCTACTATTGGATGTTGGTGGATCTATATAGTAAAGGTAGGTTCAGATGGAACAATTGATCGCCTGAAAGCTCACCTTGTTGCTAAAGGATACACCCAGATTTATGGCCTTGATTATGGTGACACATTCACCCCCGTTGCCAAAATTGCATCCGTCCGACTGCTTATCTCCTTAGCAGCAATGTGTCGTTGGTCGCTTCATCAACTAGATATAAAGAATGATTTCTTACATGGTGAGCTTGCTGAGGAAGTTTATATGGAGCAACCTCCTGGGTTTGTTGCTCAGAGGGAGTCAAACTTAGTATGGCGTCTGAAACGTTCACTATATGGCCTTAAGCAATCTCCGAGAGCATGGTTTGGAAGATTTAGCTCTGTTGTCCAACAATTTGAGATGTCTCGAAGTGAAGCAGATCACTCCGTTTTCTATCGACATAATGGTGCAGGAAATAATATTTATCTGGTCGTTTATGTTGATGACATTGTCATAACTGGAAATGATCAAGAAGGAATATCTCAACTAAAGCAACATCTATTCAGTCACTTTCAAACCAAGGACTTGGGGAAGTTAAAGTATTTCTTGGGAATCGAGGTAGCACAATCCAAGACCGATATTGCTATCTCACAAAGAAAATATGCTTTGGACATACTAGAGGATACATGCATGTTAAACTGCAAACCTATTGACGCTCCTATAGATCCAAATGTCAAACTAGTCCCTGGACAGGAGGAGCCATTGAATGACCCTGGCAGATATCAAAGACTGGTCGGTAAGCTAAATTATCGTACTATCACATGACCTGATATTTCATTTAAAGTAAGTGTGGTTAGTCAGTTTTTCTAAGATCCGTGTAAAGATCATTGGGACGCAGTAATTCACATCCTAAGATACATCAAAAAAGCTCCAGGGCAAGGACTATTATATGAAGACAGAGGTCACACAAACATTGTTGGATATTCTAATGTTGATTGGGCAGGTTCTCCGTCAGATAGACGATCTACTTCTGGGTACTGTATCATGATTGGGGGAAATCTAATCTCTTGGAAAAGTAAAAAGCAATATGTTGTTGCCAGATCTAGAGCAGAAGCAGAATATCGAGCTATGGCCCTAACTACATGCGAGCTTATTTGGTTGAAACAACTCCTCCAAGAATTGAAATGTGTCGGATTCAAACAGATGAAGCTTATATGTGACAATCAAGCTGCCCTTCATATTGCCTCTAATCCCGTTTTTCATGAAAGAACGAAACATATAGAGGTAGATTGTCATTTTATTCGGTAGAAGATTGAGTCCGGATGCATTGCACCAGCTTCATCGGTTCAAATGACCAGTTGGTAGATGTGCTTACTAAGTCCCTTAGAGGAGCTCGGATTGAACACATTTGTAGCAAGCTTGGAGCATATAACATGTATGCTCCATCTTGAGGGGGAGTGTTAGATATTCTCAGAGAGTATTTCAAATATAAGATTGTATGTCAGATAGATAGTCAAATATTGTAGGCAGAATGCGTGATCTCGGGGATTCATTGTTGACTTATGTGTCTAGTTTTTGTGTGTATATTCTCGATGTAATTTATCATTTTAAGCATGAAGTTAAATACATTTACATCATTCACACATATGACCTCTTGAATATCGTCATTGTTGAGGGATTCATAGCCTTGATATCTGTCGTCAAAATGATCATCTCAAAAAAGGTCGAAATGGCTAAATTGAAGCCTTGGACTCTAAGAGATGCGCATTATCATATACTTCTTCCTATGTAGGAATATCGTCTTCTAACTGGTTTTACATCTGAAATATTCAAAGATAGTTTAAAATATTAACCAGTAAATTCCCTCTATATATTGCTCCACTAAATAAAGACCTAAAAGGACACAAGTGCGGGTTTGAGTGAAAGTAAACTTACAAACTGAATATAAATCACAATAATTCAGTGACACATAATGACCTAGAAAAGAAAATTTGTTTATGTGTGGAATTAAATGGAGTGATTTTGAACTGATCCAAACCGCAAAAGTGATAGTTCAAAGAGAAGTGCGATATGACGAATATGAAAATGATAGCAACCATTTAGAATTGACCAAATACTAAGGTTACTTGAATCATCTCTCATCTTGCTTCCGCATTGTCCCAAATACAGACTGCAGGACACCATTTAAGGGGCAAAAAGAAAAGCAAAACTGTCTCTACTGTTTGTTTCCCCCATCAAGAAATAATACCCATGTCATGCTTTTTACGAAATCATCATCAGTCAACTGGGATCAGAATAAAAAGGAAAACGATCCAAGGGTAACCCATAGATATGAACAAACAACCCAAAAACTCCTAATCATCCTAATTCATTACATAGCAGCTCCAAAAAATTAATAATTAAGAATTCTTACTATGTACCAGTAAAAGCTCACTCCATAAAGGAGAGTAGCAGCAGCAGCTAAAAAGCAAAGGCGCAGATGATAGCAGCAATTGATCCAAAGGCCATATAGGTGTTAAAGTTCAATGAAGCACAATTGAACAAGTAGGGGTAGCAGGAGCTTCAGCTTCTGGAACTTGATCCATATTTGAACCCATTTTATCCAATTTTTATACAGGATTATATGGATTGATCGATAGTTGAACCCGTTTTATCCAATTTATATAAAGGGTTATATGGATTGATCCATATTTGACCCAGTTTAAATAAATTAATTATCTTACCCATTTTTAGTTGGGAGGGTTGGATGGATGCTTATTTTGTCAGCACTAAGCAAGACACACTACATCTCCGTCATCTAAGAGGCATTCATCAGGATCGCAAGTACTCGTAATAGTAGATTGCAGTTCTTGGCAAAAGCATTCCAACCGTTCAAGAGTAAACCAGTCTTCTGTCATCTATAAAGCAACACCAAATTGCAAAAAGCACCCAGTTATAACAAGGATTATGTAATTTCTAGAAATGTAAAGTGTGTGAAACTTTCGTAGAGAGGAACTTACAAAGTAAGGGTAACCCTTCGAAATGTTAAAATTTTCTGGAGCACTCTCTAAGAAGAGGTTTATGTAGTACAAAACAAAATTGCCACAGTCTTCATCATTTCTCTGCTGTGGAACCTGAAACCTTTTATATGAGTATGGCATTGCAAAAGCACCGAGATTAGACAATGGCACAAAATATTGTCACCTTTGGAATCATTAGAGGGATTTTCCTGATCTGGTCCTTGGTTTCTGGCCTGTGCTCTGCTTTGAATATGTCTATAACAAATCTGCAACGGAAACACTGCAATCTTAATGGATTATAATTTCAAAGTAAGCCCAGAATGGAACAGTAAGCTGAGAGAAAGAAATACTTTCTGATCCCAGGTTCAAGTCTCTCAGGATTTGCCATCTGCAAAGAATCAAGCAACAACATGCAAGGACTTCTTGCTTTAGATTGTAAACTTTCATCAAGGTGACAAAAGATCAGGAGACTCCAGTGACCCCTGGCAATGTGGGAACTCAGTCTATAGAGACATCTAAATTGTAGAATTCTACATAATCATACAGCTAGTACATATGAAGAAATACTTACCACATAACAATGGGAACAAAAATATACTTTTTCGAGAATATGTTCTTTTTTGTAATCCAATTCAACACCTTAGCTTTGTGAGACCGTTCTGAGTACAAGGAGAACCACAAGCTGTCAAGGTATGTAAATGAGTTCTTCCTATCTTCTGGATGCCATTTCCATATGCTCCTATAAAAAACCCAAAAGTTAGGCTCACAAGAGAAAGTGACAAGTCATGGTGTTCTTGCACTCTGTTTGGTTCCATAAAGTTAGGAGAGGGTAAAGGAGGGAAAGTTCATTGGTAGTATTCATCATTCACCTCCGATTTTTTGAAACAGATGGGAAGGAAGAAATATACTTCCTCCTTCCGTCCAATAACGGAGGGGCTAAAAAAAAAAACAGACTTGGAGGGGTGCCAACCTCTCTTTATTTACTTCTCTTCATCTTTTACTTTCTTACCAAACAAGAGAAATAATCTTTTTAACCTCATCTTTAACTTACCCATCACCAACCTTTCCTCACCCCAACCAAACATAGTGTTAGATTAGGACACTTAAGGAAAAAAGTCATAAAAACTTACTCTAAGTACCGCTCAAACTTCCATGAGCCTAACCCCTTTTGACTGTTGTTCCTCCTTGATTGACCATGAAAACGAGAAGTATGCTTTGAGATAACTTCAGAATCCCTTGTACCAGCTGTTATCTTACTTTTCCCTCTTTTTCGTGAACGTGCTCGTGGTTTAAACTGCGAACAACAAGAAGCTTGCTCTGGGATAACTTCAGAATGACTTGTATCAGCTGTCACCTTACTTTTTTGTCTAAGTGCACGTGATCGTGGTCTGATATGTGACGTACTTGGGAGTTCCGTATTAATCCTTTCCTCATCAGTTGCTGGGGTGGTAAATTAAGATATCAGCTTTGCAACTTTGAAATAATTAGCAGAACGTTGATTTCCATGCTCTAGGAGGGGGAAATAATGTTGCTCCTTCCCACTTCTCTTTTTCTTTGATCAGGTAAAGTTAGACTTCATAAAATAAGCATCCAAGAGATGAGACTGAGCACAAAAAAGGCATTTTATCTTCCTTAATAAATGGTTTGTTATAAGGACTAGAAATGTACCATGCCCAGAAAATGTTCAGAATATTATGCCAGAAATCCAAATTTAACCCTCCATTAACCTAACTCTTTTTGACCCAATCTTACATCAAATGTCGGTCTTATTTAAGCATTGATCTAAATTTGAAGAAAATTAAATAGACTACATAAAATGAATAAAGGAGCAGACAAATGTTTATTCCAATGTTGAATAGACTAAAATCGTTAGAGATAAAGATACACAAGTCAGCAAGCTGATCAAACAATATGTAAAGATTGTCGGTCTTATTTAAGCATTGATCTAAATTTGAAGAAAATTAAATAGACTACATAAAATGAATAAAGGAGCAGACAAATGTTTATTCCAATGTTGAATAGACTAAAATCGTTAGAGATAAAGATACACAAGTCAGCAAGCTGATCAAACAATATGTAAAGATTGCAGGGTATTAGTAATGCCAGAAATATGTCGCCCCCCCTTGATTTTTGCTGTCGAGGGACATTTTACGCAATGAGCACATTCTGATTGAAGCTACTAGTTTCTTCAGGTACATGGTAGCCTTTTAGATTTTGATCTGCAGGAGTATGTATATCGGATTGCTGATGATTCACAATTTCAGGGGCAGAAGACTCTACAGCAAACACACAATCAAGTCGCCAAATAAACTTTGTGATCTCGTACTAAAAATGAAACATACTACAAGGGACTCTTTCAAAATCACGGAGATTATTTTTCTATCAAAGTTCACATCATTAAAGCACATAATGATCTGGAAAACACATAAGTATGAAGTGTCCATCTTCATAGACCAAAATGGAGTACTTAAAATGGGTCACTATACCAGGTGTTACCAAAAACTAAAAACTTTATCATACTTCCTTCAATGTAAAATGCGAGAAGACCAACTTTCTTTTCCTCTCAAGTCGCAAATAAGAAGGTTTATTCAGCGTTTTTCTGTGGCTCATTGTAGTCACTGAATTGGAAACATCTAACTTCATATTTATTTATAAAGATGCAGTTTCATTCCTCTGCTTTTGGAATCACTGCTTAAGCATCCTATAGTTTCTGCAGACTCTGCAGCTTAGGAGGCTAGAAAGCAGGCAGGGGGGGATGTAAGTAAGTGGCAGTGGGAGTGCAGCTTAGCCTCTACATGTATAGTCAAAAAATTTCAAAGAATATATATTCACTACTAAGCCTACACCCATTATCATAAAGGCATAGTGGGTGTCACGATACTAGCACCCGCTAACTTGAACTTCAGCATCCACCTCGGTGTTGCTTTAATGTTAAGGTACAATAAAAGCATCTAATTCTTTTGAGGAAGGAGTTACATATGGAAAGACAAGTGAAGAAGTTTATAGGGTGATATGATTGTTGGCCAACTTGATTGCTTTTGAAGGTCTAAAATGGCTCCTTTCCTCTGAATGAAGTTTTGTGTATTGGGTGCATTTGCAACAACATAAAGAATGTATTTAGAGCTAGGTTATACTATCAATCAACTAAGCCTCAACTTCAAACTAGTCAGTGTTGATTATACAACGAAACTTTTATATCCATTCTGCATTTGGGTCCATTCATTCCAATGCTCAAGAATTTGTATCAAATTGAGACAAATTAGTAATTTTCTGATACAATGTTTTTTCTAGTGTGACACTTATCCTACACTACTCTGACATTCAGATCTTTACTTAAACTAAAAGAATCTCGGTAAAGCATGAAATTTTATGTAAGTGAAACAACAACAACTAAGTCCTACTTTTAAATAAAACGGTACTCCTTCATCCCAACTTATGACATTTTTTCTTTTTTAGTATGTCCCAGGAAAGAATGATAACTTTGTATATTTGCAAAACAATTTAACTTTAAAATTTTCATTTTACCCCTAATAAGATGATTTATAGCCACACAAAAATCTATGACTTATTTTAGATCACAAGTTTCTAAGCTCTTTTTCTTCTTGAACTTTATGTCTAACAAAAAAAACATCATATAAATTGGGAGAAGGGAGTATCCTTTACCTTGAAGCTCTATTATTTTACTCTTATTAGCATGCTTGGTCAAGCTTCTAAAATCAGACGAGAAAAAGTACTTTTGAAACACTTTGTGTTTGGTTAATTAATTTGAAAAATACTTGGGAACAGGAACTAAGAGGTATTGGGGGAGGTGATCAGGCAGGTCATGGTACGTCTGCGGATTTCCAAGGAAATGGCCCTTGATAGGAAGGTCTGGAGGTCTAGCATTAGGGTTGTAGGTTAGGGGGTAGTAGCACTTTCCTTACTTCGTTCCGGGGGTGAGGTGGGGTTGAATTAGGGTTGATCTTAGATAGCTTGCAGTTTAGGCTGAATACACTCTGTACTTGTTGTTTATCTTAGTCCTGGGCCTTAGATACTGGTTACTGTTATTGCATGTCTTTCATCTTTTGGTTGTTATGCTTCCATTACTATTACGGTTGCTACTGGAGTTACTAATGAGTTGTCTTTTCTTATTTTCTTTTTTTATTTCCATTTTTCTGAGCCGAGGGTTTTTTCGGAAACAACCTCTTTGCCATATCGGGTAGGGGTAAGGTCTGCGTACACATTACGCTCCTCAGGCCCCACCTGATGGGATTTTACTGGTAGTAGTTGTTGTTTTACTTGTGAACAGGAACTAGCGTTTGACCAAACTTTTAAAAAGTGCTTGTAACTTGTAAGTGTATTTTTCTCAAACGTGCTTTTCAAAAAGTGCTCTTGGGGAAACGCCACTTTTTTCTCACCTTCTCCAATATTGCTTCACCTTCTGTTTAATACCATTTTTTTCTTCTAAAAGCTTGACCAAACCCTTCAATTTAGAAAAGAAACACAAAAATGTGCTTTTGGCCTTGGAGAAACTTGACCAAACAGGCTATTAGCTAAGTCCGCATAAATTCTACTATTATACTTTAAAAAGCAATTTCAGAACTTGCCCAACTAAAGTTACAAACTTTATTAGGAAGTTGATTACCTGTTCTAGCAACGAAAATGAACGTGATTCCGATCAAGCCCTAGTTTTCCCGATAATTGAGAGAAAAGAAATCCCCTTCTTTTTTTTCACAACTACAAGGTAAAAATTAAAACTTTTTCACTGGAAGATAGAAGAAGAAGTTTGAGTGAAGCGGTACCTGAAGGGTTAAGAAGAGAGCTGTTAATGCCCTTTGCCGTCCCTCGACGCTTGCGCTTCGACATTGTTGTTGCACTATTTCCGACTGAGTCTCACCTGGCTTTCGATGGGGGAAAGACCAAATACCTTAGTATTGTCAAATGTATTCAATTTAGTTGTTTTAAACGGGATGAATTTTCTTTAGAGACTGTTTATAGCCTGTTTGGCCAACCTAGACAAAAGTTTTTTTTTTTTTTTTTTTCCAAAAGTATTTTTGGCCAAAAATTGAGGTGTTTGACCAAGTTTCTGGAAGGAAAAAAAGTGTTTTTGATGAGAAGCAGAAGTAGTTTTGAAGAAGCAGAAAAAAGTAGATTCTATCCAAAAGTAATTTTTTAGAAGCACTTTTGAGAAAAATACACTTAGAAGCAGTTTTTTAAACTTGGCTAAACACTAGTTACTGCTCAGAAGTGCTTTTCAAACTAATTAGTCAAACACAAACTGCTTCTCACCAAAATTACTTTTGACAAAAGCACTTTTGAAAAAAAGCACTTCTCAAAATAAGCTGATTTTTGCAGCTTGGCCAAACGGGCTATTACACTCTCACAATTGGCTTATTCAAGGCTATAGTAGTCAAAAGGGCTTGGCCGGCGAGGACAACTCAAACTAACCCACTATTTAGGTGAGGTTAGGCTAGGATTTTTGAGTCAAAATAGTATGGTCTAGTTAGTTTTTGGACTTATTATTCAAAAATAGACAACATTTGCCAACTCATGAAAAATAGCCATTATTTTGCTGCAACAGAGACCGGTCCAGCATAATATACTGGAGTTCGGTGCACCTGTGTATGAACTTCCAGCTTATTATACTGGACTGGTATACTTTGCTGGCTCCAGTATAATATACGAGAGACTGGAGCACCGGTGTTCCAAACTCTAGTATATTATGTTGGACCAGTATATTATACTGGAGCATTTTTCTGAATTTTGAACAGTGTTTTCGTTCAGACATATCTTTATATGAAAAGTGGCTAAATTTTGATTATTTTTGAAACTGTGGCTATTTTTGAATGACAACTTATAAATCTGGCTATTTTTTAATTTCTCCCATTTTTTTAGCTTATTTAAAACTGAAGTTTATAAGTCCGGCCAAAGTCAGTCTGTCGGCCCTTAAGGCTTGAACGAGGCTGGGCCTAAGCCGACCCGTAGGCCAAAAATTAATTAATTATTAACCATTTAATATTTAAAAAAATAAAAATTAAAAAAACTATTAACTATAATCCCCATTACCCAACCTTAGATTGCTCATTTACCCTTCTATATCAACTAGAATTTAGATTTTTCACATGCATGTAATATGACAAAATTAGTTTTTCTTTTGCTTAATTAATAACGAACTCGAAAAGTTTTAGGTGGCCAATAATAATATTTTTTTTCTAAAGAAAATATTACTTTAAGTGGCCAATGATTAGTTTGGATTACTTTAATATATTATTAATATTTAAAATACTCTTTGGTATCGAAAAAGACCAATTTTAAATACACACAAAAAAAGTTGACCATTAGCAAATTTCAGGAATTTTAAAAATTTTATGGACTATAATGATGAAATCAGCAAATGATATTAATCCTAAATTAAAAAACTTCAGCATATAATCTTATTAAAGCAATCCCTGAATCTGAGAAAAATGAAAGAAAAGCATTAAGAAAATATTCAAGTAACTTTAAAAAATAAGAGCTAGAGATATAGGGAATTTGCATTTCAATTACGAGATTCCTTTTCAAATATCAAGCTTTTTGTACGCTATAAGCAAATAAAAATTGTTTACATGATTAATTGACTATGCCACGAAAAATATTTAAAGATTTAAAAAAATTCTTTTTTTCTAAAGAAAATTGAAGTGCCAGACCGCCCCAGCCCACGACCCTCTTAGGGCTCGGGTGGGTTGGCCATTTAAAAGCCCATTCATGTGTCACGACCCAAAACCTAACCTGTCGTGATGGTATCTATCATGGTACTAGGCAAACCGACATTTCCAAAACACTTCAACATTCGACAGAAATGAATTAAGACATTTACAATAACCGAAGTCTTTGATAAAAATGGGGTAAACCAAAATATAAGTGCGTAAAATAGCCCGACATCGAGGTGTCACTAAGTCATGAGCATCTAAACAACTAGTCTAGGCACAGAGTCTACAACAGTCTGTGTCAAATGCCAATACAGAAAACAAAAGATAACGAGAAAGAAGAGACAAGGACTGCGGACGCCGGCATCTACCACGTAAGTCTCCGATACTCAACCACGCACGAGATCAACGTCTACCGTGTTTAGAAATGCCTGGATCTGCACACAAGGTGCAAGGAGTAACATGAGTACATCCGACTCAGTAAGTAAAAATAATAAATAAGAAACTGAAGATAATGACGAGCTACACAGTTATAGTTCATTTTCATTAATTTCAATAAAGAAAAGACATGCTTTCAAATCCAGCAGTTTAAGTCAAATTAGTTTTATACAACTTCAAGTTCAAGTAAACTTGATATAAAATCATTCAAAAATCTCACAACAATGACATATAGCAACTAAGTGCAACAACGAATGAAAGCAAGTATAACCTCTCAGGGTAATAGTCACTCAACTCATCTCAACAGCTCAATCACTCGACTCTCAGCCCTCAGTACTCACACTCAATAGGTACTTGCGCTCATTGGGGGTGTACCGTAAATTGGAATAACTTGTTATTAGCTATATGTTTCTCTCAGTGTTATAGAAATTGGACTGAAATCCATATTAAAAATCATGCTTAGGCTATATGATGTCACTGTTGGGACCCGCAGTGATCAGGCACTTGTTGATTTAGCTACTATTTGTTGTCTTGTACTTAGTCATGACTTTATTTGCGTATCATACCTCTATATCTTGTTGTTCCTTGTTAATTCATGTTTTACCTTTGTTTGGGCTGATTTATATGATTTCTGAGAGCCCGAGAGACTAGGGAGGTTTATGCCTGAGTGAGGCCGAGTTCCTGACGGTGAGATATTGATACCATAGCACGTGAGTTGTCCATGTGGATCCAGATATTTATACTATAGCACTGAGTTGTCCGTGCGAATCCTGATATAATATTATAGCACGTGAGTTATCTGTGCAACACGTGAGTTGTCCGTGCGAATTGAGTTTTGAATTGAAGAGTAGCCACCTAATGATTTAAGTGCATTAGGACACTAAGAAGGGTTTGAGTCAAGTAACCAGAGATTGGGTAAGGGCTTGAAATTATCCCAAGGGGAAGGTGTTAGGTACCCCCCAGGATCCACTACTGTGGTTTTCGGCCAAACTATTATTGTGACTTAAGTGCAAATAACACATAGACAAATAAAACTTCAAGTAATAGGGGATTTTCACATAATGGTTACAAATAAGAAAAAGTTAGAAAGAACGAAAAAAAGCTGATTTTTCTTAAGGAAATAGTCTGAAAATTTTGAGAAGAAGCAAAGAAAGAAATAAACAAAGGGAAGGGGGTCCTAGGTTTATAAATAATATGGATCACCCCACACAACATCAGGTAATCACTCTTCCATGAGGGGCTACACGTGATCTTATCGCGTGGTCATCATATCCATATCTACCCTTTCCCACCCCGTTAAGGTATTAAAGCACGGAATGATTTCGTTTACTTATTGCATGCTATTACCCATCCCAATCCTATCAGTCCCAGAGGTAATTAGGACTACTAATCCTAAAGGGAAGGGATATTAGGCTTGTTTATAGTTTCAAATGCAAAAACTCTAAGGTGACATACAAAAACACGTCCAGCAAGTTGGAGGGGAAACACATAAACAAGTGAGGGGCTCAGATATACCTCCTTTAAACCAAAGAAAGCATATGATTTAGCATAACTTACACATACTGTTTAAGGTCTGATTAAAACTTAAATGGTTGAGGCAGACTAATTTATTACATAGTTCAGATAAGAAGCTCGAATCAGGCTTGCCTGCTGGTTGTAGCTAATTAAAATCAGATTCAGTTTATGATTTTAGCCCTAAGGCTTGCCTAGGTGTTGGACGAGGATCCTATAGGCATGATATCTACTAATTTCAGAAATGATGAAATAAACTGAATACATACTGATTTAAGAAAGTCGTTAGTTATTAAGAAAGCAAGTTTTAGCAAGAGATCATAAGTTCTGCAACTGATGGTCGTCATTATTACTTGTTTTAGACTTATAATCGAGTGAGGTAATTCAGACTTGATTAATAGCTCCTATAGGCATGCTTTCTATGCGTTGTCGACTTTTAGAATATTTTATAGACATAGTAAAATGCAAAAATCCTACAAACATGATATCTAGGTACTGTATTTTATATGAACATGATATCTAATTGCAATTGGCTATTAACACCTATAAGCATGATTGCCTAATGAAGAATGGATATGTAATATTCAGAAAGACCTATTAGGCATATTTTGTACATGCATTGCAGTATTCAGATTATTAGACATGGTATCTATATGAGAGAATGCAGGATTCCTAGAGATATGCTATCTATATGAGAGAATGCAGGATTCCTATAGACGTGATATCTATATATGAGAGTGCAAAAATTCAGAAACTCCTATAGGCAGGATATCTATGTATGAGAGTGCAGAAATTCAGAAACTCATATAGGCAGAATATCTATATATGAGAGTGCAGAAATTCAGAAACAACCTATAGGCATGATATCTAACCCTTTGCATACATGGTTACCCCTCCCTTTTTCACTAGCCACCCCCGAGAGTGTTATTAGAAAGTTATTACAGCCCAAAAAAAGAAGTAAAGAAAATACATCAAAAATTAAAAGTACAACCAAGGAGAGCTTGATTCAAACTTCCTGTCTGAAGTATGAAGTAAACCAACTCCAAGAGATCATATTTCAAAGCCTTTCTCCCATTTGGGGTGTGTCAAAGTTCCCTAAGAGTCTCATATGAACTCTGGGCAGTGCTTACACCCAAATGTGACTGCTTACACCCAAATGTATCNGGGAAATGGAAACAACTTAATTCAGTACACCTAAGGGTAGAGGAGAATGGTGGAGTTGCAAGAGGCAAAAAGTAGGATAATGGGCATACCCAACAATGGGAGATGCTGGCACACCCTTAGGCCTGTTAGAACATATTGTTTAGAGGTTAAGTCCCCCATGGATCAAACTTAATTCATGGACAACAACTTATATTGCCATGCCTTAAGTCATAACTCAAAACACATAGGGGTAATAGGGGAATGGGAGTTCATAACAAACAAGCAGAAGGAAATCAGCATGCCAATTTAAGTGCTGAGATATACAGAAACAGCAAGCAAACATGGACGCACAAATAGTAAATACACATTATTGTGGTGCTAAAAATTAAATCCGGACATACCATTTTTAGAGAAACAAACAAAGAAAAAGCAATAAGTCTTGTTAACATGCCACAGTGTAGACAATAAGAGAATATTATTGTGGGTGAGTATGAGTTCAGAAGGATTATGAATTGTCCAATTTGTGAAAAGGGTCGTACCTTTTATAGTGTAAAAATCCGATAGAATTAAGGTAAGAAAACATTTAAGGAACTGATTGCCAACTATCCATCAATTACCCAAGACTTCCCATAATTGAGGGATGCAAATTCAAGCGGGTAAAAATAATTTAAGGAAAGAAATTGAATAAGCCTTTATGCGCAACATGTAATTAAAGGCAAATACATAAAATGTTATTTAAGGACAGGGTTTTGAAGTACACGGTTGTACAAATAAGGTAAAAAAATCAATTAACAGCCAGTAAATCAAAAAGTCAGGGATGTTGTAATTACTGAACCATCAACCAAGTCGCAAAAGCTGAGAAGGGTTTTAACTTAGGTTGAGTCACAGAGAAAATCAACAAACAATGGAAAGAAATCAATCAGACCATATTTAGAGGGAAGTATGAACTAATCACAAATTTTAAAGCCACTTTAGAGGGAAGTTCATCATATATAAGGAGCATACGAACATGTTAAGCATGAAAGAAGATTGTCGTGTCATTGTAAAATCAGTAGAAAAATCCAGTATAGAAGAGTTTAGCAAAAGTCAGAATCATATGAAAACAAGGATGTCCAAACTCAGTTCAGAGACTCGAAGTTGATCTGAAAGAGTTAGGGGCTTTGAAATAAAACCCTAGTTCAAACAAACCACATAACCAAACTTGGAAGAACCCCCAAATTCTAGGGTTTCCACTATTAATCGAGTACAAAGATGAGAAGGCAAGTGATCGAAACAGGTTTAGAGGTCTCAGAGAAGAACTCAAACCTCTTGCATGTTTCTTTCAGCAGCAGAAACTCATGAGAAAACAATGATAGCAAGTAACACGCAGAACATAGTAGAAGGATTCAAAGAAAATAGAGTAGAAGAAGCTAATATGAAACATGATGGAAAAAACTGATAAGAACAGTAGAAGAAGCATGCTAAGAAGTTTTAGAAAAAACTTAAATAGAGCTCAGTAGATGGAACTTAAGAACTTAGTAATGGAAAATATAGTAGGAGAAACACACAAGAACACAGGAGAAAAAAAAAATATAGTAGAGAAGCATACGAGAACATAGTAGGAAAACTCAGTAGGATAAGCTTACAAGAACATGGTAGAAGAAAATACAAAAACACAGTAGAGGCAAATACACACAAAAGAAAAAGAAATAAAGTCAGAGAAACATTTAAATACTTTTTCAAAAAACCTTAGATCGGAAAAGAAATGGCTTTGAAAGTAGTTTTTTCGAAAGAAAAGCCATATAAATCGTTTGAATAGTTAGGGCAAGCATAGATACACAACGGATATAAAGGAATCGGGTAAAACATTGAAGGGTTAGGGTTTCAGAAGAACCCTAGTAGTGAGAAAGGCTTTGAAAGGTCACCGATCTAAGTCGGAGAAGTCAAAATCAGGCTCGAGCAACCATGGTATGCTGGAGCAAAATCGGAGATGGACGCGGAACTCGAATCAACGAAGCCTGGACCAAACCTCATCGTGGGCAGGCCTTGAATCTTCAAAAATCAGGCGCGTGGGAGTCATAGGAGGCCGGTGAAGGGCTTCCATAGCCTTGGAAGCCATGGATGGTTTTCAGGGCCGAAGTGGTGGCTAGGGTTTGAGAAGCTTCGAGAGAGTTTGAGAGAATGGAGGGTTCAGAGGCAGCTGGTAGGTAAAAAATGAGAAGGGTTTGGGGTCATTTGGAATTAATTAAGGAAAGGGTGAAATTGAGCCATTGATCCGTTAGATAACCAACTGAGATTTAAAGGGGGGTCGGGTGGGTCGTTTAAATGGGCTGTGGGTCGAATAATTTTAGAAATTGGGATAAGGTTCAATTGGGGTAGAATTTAGGCTACAATCGAAATAAAATCTGGCTAGATTTTAAATAGCCATTTCTCCCCCATTTATTTTATAAAAATAACAAATTAAATTCTGGAAATAAATTGAAAGTACTAAAAATGATTTATAACATATAATTATCAATTTAAAAATACTGGACTTAATTTTTATAAAAAAAATGCAATTTTATAAATAAAAATGCAATCAAATCATATTTGAAGTACACGGTTGTACAAATAAGGCAAGAAAATTAATTAACAGCCAGTAAATCAAAAAGTCAGGGATCTTGTAATTACTGACCCATGAACCAAGTCGCAAAAGCTGAAAAGGATTTTAACTTAGGTTGAGTCATAGAGAAAATCAACAAACAATTGAAAGAAATCAATCAGACCATATTTAGAGGGAAGTTTGAACTAATCACAAATTTGAAAGCCACTTTAGAGGAAAGTTCATCATATATAAGGAGCATACGAACATGTTAAGCATGAAAGAACATTGTCGTGTCATTGTAAAATCAGTAAAAAAATCCAGTATAGAAGAGTTTAGAAAAAGTCAGAATCATATGAAAACAATGATGTCCAAACTCAGTTCAGAGACTCGAAGTTGATCTGAAAGAGTTAGGGGCTTTGAAATAAAACCCTAGTTCAAACAAACCACATAACCAAACTTGGAAGAACCCCCAAATTCTAGGGTTTCCACTATTAATCGAGTACAAAGATGAGAAGGCAAGTGATCGAAACAGGCTTAGAGGTCTCAGAGAAGAACTCAAACCTCTTGCGTGTTTCTTTCACCAGCAGAAACTTATGAGAAAACAATGATAGCAAGTAACACGCAAAACATAGTAGAAGGATTCAAAGAAAATAGAGTAGAAGAAGCTAATACAAAACATGATGGAAAAAACTGATAAGAACAATAGAAGAAGCATGCTAAGAAGTTTTAGAAAAAACTTAAATAGAGCTCAGTAGATGGAACTTAATAATGGAACTTAAGAACTTAGTAATGGAAAATATAGTAGAAGAAACACACAAGAGCACGGGAAAAACAAAAATACAGTAGAGAAGCATACAAGAACATAGTAGGAAAACTCAGTAGGAGAAACATACAAGAACATGGTAGAAGAAAATACAAAAACACAGTAGAGGCAAATACACACAAAAGAAAAAGAAAGAAAGTCAGAGAAACATTTCAATACTTTTTCAGAAAACCCTAGATCGGAAAAGAAAGGGCTTTGAAAGTAGTATTTTTGAACGAAAAGCCATAGGAATCGTTTGAAAACTTA
This sequence comes from Nicotiana glauca, assembly GCA_026770625.1. Classification (NCBI taxonomy): domain Eukaryota; kingdom Viridiplantae; phylum Streptophyta; class Magnoliopsida; order Solanales; family Solanaceae; genus Nicotiana; species Nicotiana glauca. Next base: position 45,265 of record MU741995.1, read on the forward strand.
GGGCAAGCATAGATACACAACGGATATAAAGGAATCGGGTCAAACATTGAAGGGTTAGGGTTTCAGAAGAACCCTAGTAGTGAGAAAGGCTTTGAAAGGTCACCGATCTAAGTCGGAGAAGTCAAAATCAGGCTCGAACAACCATGGTATGCCGGAGCAAAACCGGAGATGGCCGTGGAACTCGAATCGAACGAAGCCTGGACCAAACCTCATCGTGTGCAGGCCTTGAATCTTCAAAAATCAGGCGCGTGGGAGTCATAGGAGGCCGGTGCTGGGCTTCCATAGCCTTGGAAGCCATGGATGGTTTTCATGGCCGAAGTGGTGGCTAGGGTTTGAGAAGCTTCGAGGGAGTTTGAGAGAATGGAGGGTTCAGAGGCAGCTGGAAGGTGAAAAATGAGAAGGGTTTGGGGTCATTTGGAATTAATTAAGAAATGGGGGAAAGTGAGCCGTTGATCCATTAGATAACCAACTGAGATTTAAAAGGGGGTCGGGTGGGTCGTTTAAATGGGCTATGGTTCGAGATTTTAGAAATTGGGATGGGGTTCAATTGGGGTAGAATTTAGGCTACAATCGAAATAAAATCTGGCTAGATTTTAAATAGCCATTTCCCCCCATTTATTTTATAAAAATAATAAATTAAATTATGGAAATAAATTGAAAGTACTAAAAATGATTTATAACATATAATTATCAATTTAAAAATAATGGACTTAATTTTTATAAATAAAAATGCAATCAAATCATATTTGAAGTACACGGTTGTACAAATAAGGTAAGAAAATTAATTAACAGCCAGTAAATCAAAAAGTCAGGGATCTTGTAATTACTGACCCATGAACCAAGTCGCAAAAGCTGAGAAGGGTTTTAACTTAGGTTGAGTCACACAGAAAATCAACAAACAATGGAAAGAAATCAATAAGACAATATTTAGAGGGAAGTATGAACTAATCACAAATTTGAAAGCCACTTTAGAGGGAAGTTCATCATATGTAAGGAGCATACGAACATGTTAAGCATGAAAGAAGATTGTTGCGTCATTGTAAAATCAGTAAAAAAATCGAGTATAGAAGAGTTTAGCAAAAGTCAGAATCATATTAAAAATAAGGATGTCCAAACTCAGTTCAGAGACTCGAAGTTGATCTTAAAGAGTTAGGGGCTTTGAAATAAAACCCTAGTTCAAACAAACCACATAACCAAACTTGGAAGAACCCCCAAATTCTACGATTTCCATTATTAATCGAGTACAAAGATGAGAAGGCAAGTGATCGAAACAGGTTTGAGGTCTCAGAGAAGAACTCAAACCTCTTGCATGTTTCTTTCAGCATCAGAAATTCATAAGAAAACAATGATAGCAAGTAACACGTAGAACATGGTAGAAGGATTCAAAGAAAATAGAGTAGAAGAAGCTAATATGAAACATGATGGAAAAAACTGATAAGAACAGTAGAAGAAGCATGCTAAGAAGTTTTAGAAAAAACTTAAATAGAGCTCAGTAGATGGAACTTAAGAACTTAGTAATGGAAAATATAGTAGGAGAAACACACAAGAACACAGGAGAAAACAAAAATACAGTAGAGAAGCATACAAGAACATAGTAGGAAAACTCAGTAGGAGAAGCATACAAGAACATGGTAGAAGAAAATACAAAAACACAGTAGAGGCAAATACACACAAAAGAAAAAGAAAGAAAGTTAGAGAAACATTTAAATACTTTTTCAGAAAACCCTAGATCGGAAAAGAAATGGCTTTGAAAGTAGTTTTTTCGAAAGAAAAGCCATAGAAATTGTTAGAAAACTTAGGGCAAGCATAGATACACAACGGATATAAAGGAATCAGGTAAAACATTGAAGGGTTAGGGTTTCAGAAGAACCCCAGTATTGAGAAAGACTTTGAAAGGTCATCGATCTAAGTCGGAGAAGTCAAAATCAGGCTCGAGAAACCATGGTATGCCGGAGCAAAACCGGAGATGGCCGTGGAAGTCGAATCGAATGAAGCCTGGACCAAACCTCATCGTGGTCAGGCCTTGAATCTTCAAAAATCAGGCGCGTGTGAGTCATAGGAGGCCGATATAGGGCTTCCATAGCCTTGGAAGCCATGGATGGTTTTCAGGGCCGAAGTGGTGGCTAGGCTTTGAGAAGCTTCGAGAGAGTTTGAGAGAATGGAGGGTTCAGATGCGGATGGTAGGTGAAAAATGAGAAGGGTTTGGGGTCATTTGGAATTAATTAAAGAAAGGGGGAAAGTGAGTCGTTGATCCGTTAGATCAACGACTGAGATTTAAGGGGGGACCGGGTGGGTCGTTTAAATGGGCTCTGGGTCGAGTAATTTTAGAAATTGGGATGGGGTTCAATTGGGGTAGAATTTAGGCTACAATCGAAATAAAATCTGGCTAGATTTTAAATAGCCATTTCCCCCCCCCATTTATTTTATAAAAATAACAAATTAAATTCTGGAAATAAATTAAAAGTACTAAAAATGATTTATAACATATAATTATCAATTTAAAAATACTGGACTTAATTTTTATAAATAAAAATGCAATCAAATCATATTTGAAGTACACGATTGTACAAATAAGGTAAGAAAATCAATTAACAGCCAGTAAATCAAAAAGTCAGGGATCTTGTAATTACTAACCCATGAACCAAGTCGCAAAAGCTGAGAAGGGTTTTAACTTAGGTTGAGTCATAGAGAAAATCAACAAACAATGGAAAGAAATTAATCAGACCATATTTAGAGGGAAGTATGAACTAATCACAAATTTGAAAGCCACTTTAGAGGGAAGTTCATCATATATAAGGAGCATACGAACATGTTAAGCATGAAAGAAGATTGTCGTGTCATTGTAAAATTAGTAAAAAAATCGAGTATAGAAGAGTTTAGCAAAAGTCAGAATCATATTAAAAACAAGGATGTCCAAACTCAGTTCAGAGACTCGAAGTTGATGTTTAAGAGTTAGGGGATTTGAAATAAAACCCTAGTTCAAACAAACCACATAACCAAACTTGGAAGAACCCCCAAATTCTAGGGTTTCCACTATTAATCGAGTACAAAGATGAGAAGTTAAGTGATCAAAACAGGCTTAGAGGTCTCAGAGAAGAACTTAAACCTCTTGTATGTTTCTTTCAGCAGCAGAAACTCACGAGAAAACAATGATAGCAAATAACAAACAGAACATAATAGAAGGATTCAAAGAAAATAGAGTAGAAGAAGCTAATACGAAACATGATGGAAAAAATTGATAAGAACAGTAGAAGAAGCATGCTAAAAAGTTTTAGAAAAAACTTAAATAGAGCTCAGTAGATAGAACTTAAGAACTTAGTAATGGAAAATATAGTAGGAGAAACATACAAGAACACAGGAGAAAACAAAAATACAGTAGAGAAGCATACAAGAACATAGTAGGAAAACTCAGTAGGAGAAGCATACAAGAACATGGTAGAAGAAAATACAAAAACACAGTAGAGGCAAATACACACAAAAGAAAAAGAAAGAAAGTCAGAGAAACATTTAAGTACTTTTTCAGAAAACCCTAGATCGGAAAAGAAATGGCTTTGAAAGTAGTTTTTTCGAAAGAAAAGCCATTGAAATCGTTTGAAAACTTAGGGCAAGCATAGATACACAACAGATATAAAGGAATCGGGCAAAACATTGAAGGGTTAGGGTTTCAGAAGAACCCTAGTAGTGAGAACGGCTTTGAAAGGTCATCGATCTAAGTTGGAGAAGTCAAAATCAGGCTCGAGAAACCATGGTTTGCCGAAGCAAAACCGGAGATGGCCGTGGAACTCGAATCGAATGAAGCCTGGATCAAACCTCATCGTGGTCAGGCCTTGAATCTTCAAAAATCAGGCGCGTGTGAGTCATAGGAGGCCGGTGTAGGGCTTCCATAGCCTTGGAAGCCATGGATGGTTTTCAGGGCCAAAGTGATGGCTAGGGTTTGAGAAGCTTCGAGAGATTTTGAGAGAATGGAGGGTTCAGAGGCGGCTGGTAGGTGAAAAATGAGAAGGGTTTGGGGTCATTTGGAATTAATTAAGGAAAGGGGGAAAGTGAGTCGTTGATCCGTTAGATCAACGACTGAGATTTAAAGGGGGCAGGGTGGGTCCTTTAAATGGACTATGGGTCGAGTAATTTTAGAAATTGGGATGGGGTTCAATTGGGGTAGAATTTAGGCTACAATCGAAATAAAATCTGGCTAGATTTTAAATAGCCATT
>MU741995.1:50073-89344 GCA_026770625.1 Nicotiana glauca
TATATATATATATATATATATATATATATATATATATATATATACTGTTTTGAAAGGTATTTTGCATATGAAAATATATAGTAAAAAATTGGGTATCAACAACTGCCCCTCTTTACCCAGGAAGGATGAAAGAGTTGTTGGGTAACGATATGATGACCAATTTTGATCGAATAAAATGGTTTGAAGAGGTTGACCGTGCTCTGGTTCCTGAGCTACCTATATATCCCTGGTCTTATAGGAATCAGGCCATATGTAGTTCAAGATCCGTCAGCGGAGTATGCCGATGGAGGCATTTCAAGAACGAATGCAATATTCGGGTTGCGATGAATGGTTAAGGTCTAATAGGGCTGCGGGGAATGGAGCAGGATTGCTCCTGCTGAGATGTCCATTGCTCACCGGTTGACCTATAAATGAACAATATTTTGTGCGGAAATTTAAACATGATGCAAATTTCCGTCGGACCATGAATGTTGTCTTTGGACGGTTAGGATGACGTCCTTAGACCATGATGTCCTGGGCCATGAAGCGTATAATAAAGGATTCACATGCCATAAAATGATGCTCTCGGGATATGAGAATAATGCCTCCAAACTATCATGCCTTTGAATAATGATATGCAACAAATAAAAGGGGCCATCAGGCCATGGCATGTCATTCTCAGGCTATGAAAATAGTGCCTCCAAACAATGACGCCTTTGGACAATTTGGCGATATTTCAGCCCATGATATGCATAAGGTGTCGATCTTTCAGCCGATGTAAGATGTAAATGAAGTGGCGATATTTCAGCCATGCAAGATGTAAATGAAGCGGCGGTCTTTCAGCCGATGCAAGATGTAAATGAAATGGCGATATTTCACCCATGCAAGATATAAATGTAGCGTCGGTCTTTCAGCCATGTGAGATGTAAATGAAGTCACGATATTTTAGCCATGCAAGATGTAAATGAAGCGGCGGTCTTTCATCCATGTGAGATGTAAATGAAGTGGCAATATTTCAGCCATGCAAGATGTAAATGAAGCGGCGATCTTTCATCCATGTGAGATGTAAATGAAGTGGCGATATTTCAGCCATGCAATATGTAAATGAAGTGGCGATATTTAAGCCATGCAAGATGTAAATGAAGTGGTGGTCTTTCAGCAATGTGAGATATAAATGAAGATGGAGACAATGCTTAGTCTCGAAAGGCAGAATGGTAGCCTTATGCAATGCAGAAAATGCAGACGGAGATAGTGCTTAGTCTCGGAAGGCAGAATGGTAGCCTTATGCAATGCAGAATATGCAGATGGAGACAGTGCTTAGTATCGAAAGGTAGAATGGTAGCCTTATGCAATGTAGAATATGCAGATAGAGACAGTGCTTAGTCTCGGAAGGCAGAATAGTAGCCTTATGCAATGCAGAATATATAGATGGAGACAATGCTTAGTCTCGGAAGGCAGAATGGTAGCCTTATGCACGGCAGAATATACAGATAGAGACAATGCTTAGTCTCGAAAGGCAGAATGGTAGCCTTATGCAAGAGATAAATGGCAATAGAGTTTTCTTAACTGGCAGCTGATTGCGAAATTGTGGTTGCTGGGGTCATTGTGTGCGGATAACAACTATGAATAGGTGACAATTTTGAGAGTTGTATTCCTGATCAGTATGGGTGTAGAGTATATTCGATGATTTTCCAACTCAAGTGCCTGCATCCAAAGAAAAATCGTGAGTTTTGTAGAGGGGAGGTTAGTTCGTATCCTTGTTGGCCTTGCTTGACATGTTTGACTTTTATCTAGTGATACAGTATATATCATTGGGGTAGCGTTGCTGAACAAAGCGATTTTGATAATAAACATGCATGAGTTTGTAAAAAATATGACATAAGTATATAGTTAAGAAATAGATTTTTAGATGAACCGACGACTGTGACGTGGTTCAGGACATTGCAACCTCTCCTTCTACGGAATTTTGAGGGTCCTCCTCAAAATTCTGCCCCAATTTAATGGGTTGATACTTCTGGAGGCTGCTTGCGATGATCGACTGAAATTACTTCAGAATTTTGAGGGTTTCCAATTATGGGGAAAATGAAAATTTTATTGAATTGTGACCGAACCCATAAGGCTGCCTATGTATCCCCTCTTAAACGGGAATCAGGTCAAACGTAGTTCAAATTATACCATATAGGAAAGCATAAGATTACACATAGTAGCTCTTGACTACATCTGAATTGATTGTCTTTGGCCAAACTTCTTCATCTATTTCCGCAAGTATGAGGGCTCCTCCTATTAGAACCCGATGAACCATGTATGGTCCTTTCCAATTGGGAGAGAATTTCCCTTTGGCTTCATCTTGATGCGGGAAAATTTTCTTTAACACTAGCTGCCCCAGGGTGATCTGTCTTGGTTTGACTCTCTTGTTGAAGGCTCCGGACATTTTGTTCTGATATAGCTGACCATGGCAAACTGCATTCATTCTCTTTCCATCTATAAGAGCCAACTGCTCGTAACGACTTCTCACCCATTCTACGTCGTCGAGCTCATCTTCTTGTATGATCCTCAAGGAAGGAATTTCTACTTCGACGGGAATGACGGTTTTTGTACCATAAACCATCATGTAGGGGGTTGCTCTGGTTGGCGTGCGAACTGTGGTGCAGTACCCCAATAAAGAAAATGATAGCTTCTCATGCCACTGTTTATGCTTCTCCATCATTTTCCTCAGTATCTTCTTGATATTCTTATTGGCAGCTTCTACGGCTCTATTCAGCTGAGGCCTGTAGGCTGTATAATTCTTGTGTTTGATCTTGAAGGTTTCACACATAGATTTCATTAAGTCACTATTGAGGTTGGAGCCATTATTAGTGATGATTGACTCTGGAATCCCGAATCGACAAACGATGTGGTCGCGGACAAAATATGCCACGACTTTCTTAGTCAATGCTTTGTAAGATGCTGCTTCGACCTATTTGGTAAAATAGTCGATTGCTACTAGGATGAACTTGTGCCCATTGGAAGCGGCTGACTTGATCGGTCCAATAACATCCATTCCCCAAGCGGTGAATGGCCATGGAGAGCTTGTTGTATTAAGCTCGTTTGGAGGTACCTTTATCATATCTGCATGTATCTGACAATGATGACACTTCTGGACATACTGGATGCAATCCGTTTCCATAGTCATCCAAAAGTAACCAGCCCGGAGTATTTTCTTGGCTAACACAAAAACATTCATATGTGGACCGCAGGTCCCAGCATGGATTTCTTCTAGCAGTTTAGATGTTTCCTTTGCGTCGACACACCTTAACAGTCCCAAATAAGGAGTCCTCCTATATAGGATTCCTCCGTTATGAAAGAAATCATTGGACAACCTCCAAAATTTCTGAGTAGTGATTGCAAGTTCTGGGTATTCTCCTTTTGCCAAATATTCCTTGATGTCATGAAACTAAGGTTTTCCATCTGCTTCTTCTTTGACATGAGCGCAGTAAGCTGGCTGATGATAGATCTTCACCGGAATAGTATCAATGAAGTTCGTATCTGGATGTTGTATCATAGATGATAGGATAGCCAATGCATCGACAAACTCATTCTGGACTCTGGGAACATGATGGAACTATGTCTTTGTGAACCTCTTTCTCAACTCCTGTACATGGTACAAATAAGGGAGTATCTTGGAATTCTTGGTCGCCTATTCTCCTCGTACCTGTTGTATGAGTAGGTCTTAGTCTCTAATTACTAGCAATTCTTGAATGTTCATACAAACATCTTGAGCCCTAAGATGCAGGCTTTGTACTCAGCATGGGAACCTGAGTTTGGCAGACACCGGATAATGCTAACCCATTTCTAATACTAGGACTACTCCTATGCCGACTCCTTTGAAATTTGCTACTCCATCGAAAAACATTATCCACCCTTTATAGGATTTTACAATATCTTCTCCTATGAATGATACCTCTTTGTCAGGAAAATACATTTTCAAGGGCTCGTATTCTCCATCCATGGGGTTTTCGGCCAAGTGATCTGCTAGTGCCTGTCCCTTGACTGCTTTCTGAGTTACGTAGACAATGTCGAATTCACTCAACAGGATTTGCCACTTGGCTAGCTTGCCGGTAGGCATGGGCTTTTGAAAGTTGTATTTCAAAGGATCTATCATTGATATGAGATATGTAGTATAGACACAAAATTAGTGCCTCAGCTTCTGAGCCATCCAAGTTAGAGCACAACAGGTGCGTTCTAACAGAGAATACCGGGCCTCGTACGAGTGAACTTCTTGCTGAGATAATAGATGACATGTTCTTTCTTTCCCGTTTCATCATGCTGCCCCAGGACACAACTAAAGGTGCCATCCAACACTGCGATGTAGAGTAACAGAGGTCTACCTGGTTAAGGCGGGACTAAGACGGGTGGTGTTGACAAGTATTCCTTGATTCTATCAAAAGCTTTCTGGCAGTCATCAGTCCATTCGGTAGTGGCATCCTTCTTCAACATCTTGAATATTAGCTCACAGATAACTGTAGATAGTGCTATGAACCGGCTGATGTAGTTAAGTCTCCCCAAAAAACTCATTACGTCCTTGTTGTTCCTTGGAAGTGGCAATTATTGAATGTCTTTGATCTTCGATGGATCCAGTTCTATTCCCTAGCGACTCACAGTAAACCCAAGCAATTTTCTAGCTGGAACCCCGAATGCACATTTTGCAGGATTCAGTTTCAGGTTGTACTTTCTCAGTCTATTGAAGAAATTCCTCAAATCTTCCATGCGATCAGTGGCTTTCTTGGAATTGATGATGACATCATCTATATATACTTCAATCTCCTTGTGTATCATATCATGGAAAATGGCCTATTTTCAAAATTCTCGACTTCCCTAGCGATCTCTTCCGGTATGTCATCTTTCTCTGAGTCTATGTCTGTTTGTTGCATTGTCTCATTGCATGTTACAGTCATTGGTTCATCAAAGTAAGTAATAGTAATACTGTATAAGTAAAGTAATGAGAGAAAATAATAAGAGTAATATTTATAAGAAACCGAAATGCTTTGATAAATTCTATAATTATTTTTTGAACATTGGAGCTCTTTCTTGCAGAAATTAAAAATGCGAAAGGAAAGTCAACTAGTAAAAATAAAATAGTGCATAATGCTTGTTCAACCTTGCTACCCCGAGGCTCGCCGGGCTCTGGTGGCTCTCATGGTCCAATTATTGAGGCATGCTCCTCTACTTACAGCCTGTATGGAAGGGCCTTCCTCCCCTCCTCCTCGAAAATGACACATAAATCCATATCATCGTCTTTTAGGAACAAATTCCTTACTGCTATCAATGCTTCCTCTTCTTCTGACCCATAAATAAGATCGGCTGGCTAGAAAGTCTGCTCTAAGCATGGTATTGGATGCTCCAATGGGTACTAGGGACCGCGCCATGGTGGCGACCAGTTGTTGAACTCCTATTAAGTGTACTCATATCCTAGACCAAAAGTGGTGCCATGTTTCTTTAGTTTTATGGGCTTAGTGATTCCTTGGAGATTCTTGCCAAGTCCCTTGCTAGGTTCATATCCACTCCAGTTCAATATGCTCTCAATTTTATTGTCCCTCCACTTGTCCTTGTCAACGGCATTGACTCGCTCGATGTGGTGATAGGTCTCCCTGCCTATCTTTCTTCTACCTCCTATTGTTGGGATGGTCTGGCAACTGTATATGGGATTGCTATTGTCGTTGTGGATGATCACCTCTTGGTGGTTCCACTCAAACTTCAGTGCCTGATGTAGTGTTGATGCTTCAACCCCAACAACATGAATCCATGGTCATCCCAACAACAAATTGTAAGATGCCGACACGTCTATCACTTGAAAATCAACATCGAACCAAGTAGGCCCCATTTGCAAACATAGGCTAATTTCCCCAATAGTGGACCTTTAGGATCCGTCAAAAGCTTTGACGTCCTTGATCTCATGCAACCCCTTTCCTAATGTCCTGAATGTCACCAACGAAAAAATGTTGAGGCTGGACCCTCCGTCAATCAGGATCCTAGTGATAAAATAATCTTCGCACTATGCGGTGATGTGCAATGCCTTGTTGTGACTCAACACTTCTGGCGGAAGCTCATCTTCATGAAAAGTGATCTTTTGACTTTCCAATATCTGGCCTACCATGTTATCCATCTCTCTGCCAGTGATGTTACTTGGTACATATGCCTCACTCAGCACTCTTAGCAAGGCATTCTTCTGTGCATCGGAACTTTGTAGTAAAGCAAGAATAGAAATTTTTGTCGATGTTTTGTTCAGCTGATCAACGACTGAGTATTCTTTGGCTTGTATCTTTCTCCAAAAATTGTCAGGCCCAATTTCAGTGATGGTTGGCCGACTAGAGGCCTACTTGCTTGACTCAGCCAAATGCTCCGGTGTATAAACCTTGCCAGTTCTTGTCATACCCTGTGCCGCAACGGTTTCCCCGAACTTTACCTTCTCTTTTCTTCTGGCCTCGGCCGTCTAGTACCAAGGTATGGCATTTTGTATAGAATGGTGTTATTGCCAACATTGCTACTGGAATTGGCGTGGTTATCTTCAATCCGAACGGTACATGCTCTTTAGGTTGTAAAATTGCAACTTCAAAGGGTGTATGTGCATTTGCTGGTGACAGAAACTCAACCTCAGCAGGTGCTGGCATCTTTGCAGAGGATGGTTCTTCAAACTCGAGTGGCATTGACATGTTTACCTCGACATCCCTGGAGGGCTGAATCTGAACTACGATCGAATTAAGGGTGACTGTTGGATTCTTTGGATCATCACCCTCTATGATCAAACAGATCGATCCCTTGGGTTCCCAATCATCCTCTATTTCAATCATGTGAACGCCTCCACCCTTGTGATCTGGCAAAGGGTTATTGTGGACATTTGGAGTAGGCACCTTTGCTACAATAATATTATTATCAATCAAAGTCTGGATCTTATCTTTCAGAGAGCGACATTCATCAATGGTATGTCCTTTCATGCCGGAATAATACGCATAGGATTTATTTGGATCGACCCACTGAGAAGGGGTTTTAGGGGTTATGGCAGGGATATAGGTGACATAACCAGCAACTTTGAGCCTTTTGTACATCAGGTCAATTGGTTCAGCAATGGAGGTATACTGTTTGGGAGTCCTGCGGTCAAAATTTGGTCTAGATCTAGGGAAGTTTTAGCGTGGAGGAGGTGATTGACAGTGGGATGGTTGAGTGTTGTAGGCTTGGTAAACATGTGCTGGTTGGGAGTGTTTGGGTGAAGTGGGCTGATATGTGGGAGGTGGAGATGACTGATAAGTGGGTGGTGGAGTATGATAAAAGGGTGAGTGTGCTTGGTAATTCAGAGTAGGTTGATAGGTGAGTGGAGGAATTGGATAGGTTTGGTATTTGATAGGGGATTTGGTTCTCTGTGCAACCATTACAGCACCTACATCCCTTTTCTTGGATGTACCACCAGACTGTAAAGCCTTATTGATAGCTTGCAAGGCTTCAAAGTTCGTAACCATACCACTCTTGATGCCTTCCTCGATCCTTTATCCTAGCTTGATAATGTCAGAAAATTTATGGCCTTCGATCATCATCAGTCTCTCATAATACTGTGGGTCTTGGGCCCGAACAAAGAATTTGTTCATTTGCTCTTCTTCCAAAGCATGCCTAACCTTAGCAACTTCTGATATCCATCGAGTAGCATACTCACAGAACGTCTCTATGGGTTTCTTCTTCAAGTTTTTAATATAGAACACATCTGGTGCATTCTTTGTGTTGAACCTGAATCTGTCCATAAAATCATACGCCATGCTTACCCAATTTGACCACTTCTTTGGATCTTGGCTAATGTACCAAGATAAAGCGTCTCCCTTCAGGATCCTCATGAAAAGCTTCATGCGGTTTTTCTCGTCTATTCCCACCCTGACCAGCTTGTCACAGTATGTTCTTAGGTGGACTCTTGGATCTCCTGTTCCATCAAACATCTCGAACTTGGGAGGTTTGTACCCCTCGGGCAGTTCGACATCAGGCTGTATGCAAAGAGATTCATAGTTTAGCCCCTCAATTCCCTTACTGCCTTCAATGCCTTGAATTCTGCTAGTCAACTTTTTAAGCTCTTCGGCTAGATTTCTGATAAGCAAGTCCGTATCATTGGACTCGGGTGTGCTTGAGATGGGCTGGGTGGAGTGTGGCATAGTCTCCACGTAGATGGGGGTATTATGTTGGGTGTGGCAGTGGTTATTTGTGGAGTTCTGGATTTCTGGGATGAGCAGTGGGGTTTTATTTGAGGTATGTCAGGTATTGCAGTGGTGGTGAGGAGTGTGATGGTTTTGTTGATTTGGGATGTTTTGTGGAGGTATATGATTCTGAGTATTTGGGAAAGTAACCTCTAGAGTGGAGAGGGAAAATGATAGATTTGCCAGATTTCGGACTTGATCAAGTTCTTCTTGAAACTTCAACAACTTTTGTTCTAGTTGGGATGCATGTTCCTTGGGTACCAGAGTACCATGAGTGACCTCTATCCATTCAGTTGAGTTGTTCGAATCTTCCATTTTCCCTTTGTTTTTGTGTTTGACAGGATCGGGAGGAGGAATAGGCAGAGGGCCCCTAGATCTCGTAAAATATGATGATGTTGCCAGAATTCACGAACTAACCTTTGGGGAGGGGAGTAAACAAAAAGTAAAAACAAAAGGTAACAAGTCAGTGATGATCATTAGAAAAATATTACAAAATTTAAACATATAATGCTGAAATGTAAAACATGTCCTAATTTTGGGGAGCCCGTTGTGCCCGAAGTAGGCCTAGCAACAAGTTGGTTTGGAGAACTTAGAATGCTAAATGCCCCATTTCATTAATAAAAGGTAGACGAATCCCAAAACGACACTAAATAACAAGAAAATAAAAATCACTAATGGCCATTGGCCTTATTACTTTTTATAAAGCAGAAATGCAAATTCCTATCTATTTGGTCCCAAAGGGACCTTCCCCAGACTCGATATCATTGGCTCCATCAAACAGCTTCCCTAGCTCGCGTAGTCCTAGTAGAAGGTAAGCCCTGGCCAGATGTCCGCGTTCATTTCCTTCAGTAGTCTAGCAGTCTTCAACCCTTTTCAGAAACTTCTTTTCCAACTTTACTATACCTCACTCCAAATAGACCAATCATTTGTTGGCACTGATAGCCATATCCTTCCATCCTTTAATTAGTTTTTGATTGGCTTCCTGTATCTCACGGTGCTCGCTTTCGCATTCTCGCATTCTCTTTCGCAGATGGTTGTACTTGACCTGTGCATTGGCCTTTCTATCTATGATCCTGTTACCTTGAATAAACCTAGGCTGTCCTAGACAGCTATGATTATCCTCCAACCAGCCCAAATAATAGGGAGCACAACCTGCGTGGTATCTGTCTGGTTCGATGGTGTCCTTTCCCAAGACAATCTTGCAGTGCCACATGGGCTGAGCCTGACACCTGTAAGGACTATCGTCATCCTGGAAGTCAGCTTGGAAATGACTCATCTTGTTGACCCTGGGTATAACCTGCTTCCTACCCGCTTGTATTATAACCCGAAGAGGTATGTAAGGGTATGTTACTCTTAATCCAATTAGTATCAGGAAAGGTGCGTCCCTGGACCGGACGATGAACTCCTCGGTTGGGAACCACTCGAACACCGTTGTACCTGGTCCTCAGTCAGATTTTCGAAGAGTTCGACCCATTCTCTAGCATTCTCCAGTTGGGCAAACATGTTGGGCATGTAATTCATTCGCTTTGGGTGATGAAAAGCAATATGATCATCACAGTCCCTTTGATGGATTTCCTGTCGGTACTCACCCTTTTGGAGATGTTCTACGAGCCAAAGTTGAAGTAGCAGATTACAACCCTCGAAGTGTTTGGCTCTCTGTTGACACCTTTCTAGGGGTCGGTATATTCCTTCAATGATCATTGGTACGAGAATTAATGGTTGTCCATCAATTCCCTCCATTACAGTTTTGGTGACCATAGCTAGCCTGGTATGGATTCTTACTTTCTTCATTAGAAACACTATCATTCCCAAGAAATAGAACATGAAGACAAAGACCCTTCAGTGAATATGCCCCAATGATGTAAGGGCGAATCATCAAGATAAGTACGGTAATATTTGATGTGACCGTGCCTCTCATACAAATAGTCAAAGGGAATGTATGACTCTTTCAAACATGTCAAGTCTGGATTCTTCTTTAAACCCATAATTTTGAGAAAACCTCTACCCTTGCGGTTTTTCGGAATTAACAAACCCAGAGTTTCCCACGGCATACCGGGCAGTCCTCTTATTTCCTCTAGCAAGGGTGTCATCTCAATGTCCCCGAAGCAGAACACAGACCTATCACAATCCCAGAACAAAGTAACAGCTTCTATGATCTTGTTGTTGGGTTGAATTTCCAAGAGGGAGGGTAGGTTCCCCAAATATTTTCGAATGAGAGTCTGATCAGTGGGGTGAAAATCCTTCCACCAGCTTAGAAGTTTGGGGTTGATGTTGGTGACCATGCCGAATCTAGGGACTTCATGCCTCATGTTTCTACATGACAAAAGGTTAGGCCCTTACCCCCACCAGACTTGACTATTAAATATCAATAATTGGCATAGAAATATTTAGTTCTCCAAATAAATACACAGAACATGGTAGTGTCCGTTTGAGTTTTAGGGAATCCCAGTGGACTTTGGACAAGGCTATCTTAAAGAGTAATTATGCGGACAACATAACTGACTTGGCTAGGTTTGACCATGATTCATGTATATTTAAACAGAGTAAGATTTCTATAGGGTATTAGACTGGTACCCTTAAACGAACAACTCAAGATGGAAAGGCGCGGAACCGTCGACTACACCGTTGATCGACTGGTTTTACAGCAAATATGCCATTGCCGGATTTAGGGGTTGATAATATCAAAAGAGTGCAACCACTCATTATAAGCGTTGCTATGATATTTTGTTTGGCACGAGTGGAATATGATATTAAAAACATGCAGTTGCAATAATTAAAACAAGTTGTCATGTACTTTGCACGTTCATAAAGTAATAATTACAATAATTTAAAATAGTAATAAAGGAATGCAGTAAAGGAAAGCAGTAAAAGAAACAAGGGAAAGAAACAAAAGACAAGTCAATTTTGTAGTAGAATAGGGAATTAAATGCTTAAAGGGATTAAACAAATAAAGGCACATAAAAAATGTAAAGTCACAGTAGTAGCTTGAAATGGTAAAAGCCTAAAAGAAAATCCCCAGCAGAGTCGCCATGCTGTAGCACCCTCTTTTTCCCGCTAAATTCGATTTATGACATTTGGGAAGACAACTCATTCCCTTTTGGGAATTAGGTTTTGAATTGAAGAGTCGCCACCTAATGATTTAAGTGCATTAGGACACTAAGAAGGGTTTGAGTCAAGTAACCAAAGATTGGGTAAGAGCTTGAAATTATCCCAAGGGGAAGGTGTTAGGCACCCCTCAGGATCCACTAGTGTGGTTCTCGGCCAAACTATTATTGTGACTTAAGTGAAAATAGCACATAGGCAAATAAAGTTCAAGTAAGAGGGGATTTTCACATAATGGTTACAAATAAGCAAAGTTAGAAAGAACGAAAAAAGCTGATTTTTCTTAAAGAAATAGTCTGAAATTTTTTAGAAGAAGCAAAGAAACAAAGAAACAAAGGGAAGGGGGTCCTAGATTTATAAATAATATGGATCATCCCACATAACATCCGGTAATCACTCCTCCATGAGGGTCTACATGTGATATTATCGCGTGGTCATCATATCCATATCTACCCTTTCCCACCCCGTTAAGGTATTAAAGCGCATAATGGTGTTGTTTACTTATTGCATGCTATTACCAGTCCCAATCCTATCAGTCCCAGAGGCAATTAGGACTACTAATCCTGAAGGGAAGGGATATTAGGCTTGTTTATAGTTTCAAAGGAAAAAACTCGAAGGCGACATATAAAAACACGTCTAGCAAGTTGGAGGGGAAACACATAAACAAGTGAAGGGCTCAGATAGACCTCCTTTAAACCAAGGAAAGCACATGATTTAGCATGACTTACACATACTGTTTAAGGTATGATTAAAACTTAAATAGTTGAGGCAGACTGATTTATTACATAGTTTAGATAAGAAGCCTGAATCAAGCTTGCCTACTGGTTGTAGCTAGTAAAATCAGATTCAGTTTATGATTTTAACCCTAAGGCTTGACTTGGTGTTGGACGAGGATCCTATAGGCATGATATCTACTGATTTCAGAAATGATGAAATAAACTGAATACATACTAATTTAAGAAAGTTGTCAGTTATTAAGAAAGCAAGTTTTAGCAAGATATCATAAGTTCTGCAACTGGTGGTCGTCATTATTACTTGTTTTAGACTTATAATCGAGTGAGGCAATTCAGACTTGATTAATAGCTCCTATGGGCATGCTTTCTATGCGTTGTCGATTTTAGAATATTTTATAGACATAGTAAAATGCAGAAATTCTACAAACATGATATCTAGGTACTGTATTTTATATGAACATGATATCTAATTGCAGTTGGCTATTAAGACCTATAAGCATGATTGCCTAATGAAGAATAGATATGTAATATTCAGAAAGACCTATAGGCATATTTTGTATATGCATTGCAGTATTCAGATTTAGAGACATGGTATCTATATGAGAGAATGCATGATTCCTATAGACGTGATACCTATATATGAGAGTGCAGAAATTCAGAAACTCCTATAGGTAGGATATCTATGTATGAGAGTGCAGAAATTCAGAAACTCCTATAGGCAGGATATCTATATATGAGAGTGCAGAAATTTAGAAACTCCTATAGGTAGGATATCTATATATGAGAGTGCAAAAATTCAGAAACAACCTATATGAAGGATATCTACCCCTTTGCATACATGGTTACCCTCCCTTTTTTACTAGCCATCCCCGAGAGTTTTATTACAACCCAAAAAAAGAAGTAAAGTAAAGAAAATACATCAGAAATTAAAAGTACAGCCAAGGAGAGCCTGATTCAGACTTCATGTCTGAAGTACGAAGTAAACCAACTCCAAGAGATCATATTTCAAATCCTTTCTCCCATTTGGGGTGTGTCAAAGTTCCCTAAGAGTCTCATATGAAATATGGGCAGTGCTTACACCCAAATGTATCACCAGATAAAGACATAGAGCAGTGTGGAAGGGCCAGCCCTCAGATGTCCAAGTTCAGAGGGAACTCAAGGTCCCAAGGCAAGGCTCACAAGAGAGGGGCAGAACTTAGGGACTAAGAGAGAGTGCAAGTGCAGAAGTAGAATTCTGAAAGGGGAAGGGAAACAACATAATTCAGTACACCTAAGGGTATAGGGGAATGGTGGAGTTTCAAGAGGCAAAAAGTAGGCTAATGGGCATACCCAACAATGGGAGATGCCGGCACACCCTTAAGCCTGTTAGAACATATTGTTTAGAGGTTAAGACCCCCCATGGATCAAACTTAATTCATGGAAAATAACTTACATTGCCATGCCTTAAGTTATAACTCAAAACACATAGGGGTAATAGGGGAATGGGGGTTCATAAGAAACAAACAGAAGGAAATCAACATGCCAATTTAAGTGCTGAGATATACAGAAACAGCAAGCAAACATGAATGCACAAGTAGTAAATACACATTGTTGTGGTGCTAAAATTAAATCCGGACATACCATTTTTAGAGAAACAAACAAAGAAAAAGCAGTAAGTCTTGTGAACATGCCACAATGCAGACAAGAAGAGAATATTATTGTGTATGAGTATGAGTTCATAAGGATTATGAATTGTCCAGTTTGTGAAAAGGGTCGTGCCTTTTATAGTGTAAAAATCTGACAGAATTAAGGTAAGAAAATATCTAAGGAACTGATTGCCAGTTAAGCATCAATTACACAAGACTTCCCTTAATTAAGGGATGCAGATTCAAACGGGTAAAAATAATTTAAGGAAAGAAATTGAATAAGCCTTCGTGCACATCATGTAATTAGGGGCAAATACATAAAAGGTTATTTAAGGATGGGGTTTTGAAGTACACGGTTGTATAAATAAGGTAAGAAAATCAATTAACAGCCAGTAAATTAAAAAGTCGGGGATCTTGTAATTACTGACCTAAGTACCAAGTCGCAATTACATGCAATTTAGCTTTTAAAAATAATAAACAAATTTGTAAAAATATGCAAAAATTATCTAAGCTATATTTTAGCATAAATATGAGAATTCAACATGTGAATTATCAAAATGATAATTTTGGGAATACTTGTTGGGTTTTTTCTTGATAAAATAGGGCAATGAAATTGATTTTATAATCTCAAAAAAAATTGTGAAAAATAATAGGCCCTTGAGATATACTTATATATGCATATATATACTGTTTTGAAAGGTATTTTGCATATGAAAATATATAAAGAAAAATTGGGTATCAACACTTTCACCTTTTGGACAACCTTTAACACACAAAGTCAGTCCCTTTACATACTAAAAAATATCATTTTAGGAGTAAAAATCAGCAACTGAACTTAAAAAAAGTAAGCTGAAAATCATGAGTTCTTGGTTAAGTCTTAGAGTACAAAATCTTTAAAAAACATATAAGAGTCTTAGAGTTTGATTCTAAGTTCCTTCTCTAAAAGAATCACTGCTTTTAGTGAGAGTTATGGGCTGTTTTTAACACGGATTCACTGATGTTTCGTTGCTAGTGCGTTGTTGTTTGTTGCCGAAATTTAGTCCCTCCCTTGCTAATATTTTTTTTCTGTTGATAAGGTATTTCCTCAACTGTTGTACTACTTTTTGGATTAAGAGTGAATGAAAATGAAGTGATTCAAGTCCTTCTGTATATTGTGTTTTTGTATGATTCGTTTTCTTTTAAGTACCGAGCATATATAAGAGTTGATTTTTTTTTAGTCATTGACATGTTTAAATGATGTTTGGGTTGTTGTTTATATTGCTTGAATACTTATTATATTAAGATTCTGTTTATGCCTAAGTAGGAACCCATAATTTAGTGGTAGTATTCAACGCTTGCATCCTTATCACTTCTACTTTAGGTTATTGATTAAAATCAGTTGAGAAGGCTTCAATATCTTGCTGAAATTTTTATGCTGTTAACTTGTAGATAGATTTTTAAGATAAGTGCACTTTAAGCTTAAAGATCTAGTGCTCAACAATAATGGAGTTATTTTTTCAGTTTAATTAGTGTATTGAGTTGGTATGAGTTATTTAGCTAAATGTTTTCAATTAATTTACTATTGCAATTATAGTTAAATTAAAAGAAAAAAACAGGATACACTAGTAGGTTATTAGTTGATTTGTAGTTGGGGGATAGGCTTTAATATGTATGGGCGAAAGTGAACTCAAATTCAGCCATGCCCATTATGAGGTTAAGCATGATAACAAGGCCATTTGTTTTTAATAGTAAGGTAGCTTAATGCCAAAAAATAAAAATAATAGAATTGGTCATTTTAAATCCAACAAACAAAGCTGGTCCAAGTTTCTAATTACAAGCTTTTCAAATAGTTTTTTAATTCATCATATTTTCTTTTAATAATTATGTAATTTAATTACCGGTGTAATTTAATCACATTATTAATTAATTTTAATGCAAGGCAACTAGTAGGTCGTGCTTTAACTTTTTCATTCACGGACTCGCTCGCTCGCGTGATATTAACTCTTAATATTTTAATTCAATAATCTCCTACTATTTTTACTAGCTTTAATTAATTTTTAATTTAATTAATTCTTTTGCTAAAATTACGGCCTCGTTTGCGTAGCGCGATACTTAATATTTTAGTAATTTTTAAGCGTAGTAACCTTTTTTTAAAAAGTGATAATGTACTAATAATCCTTGTCGTAACTGCGGATTCACTTGCGTAGCGCTGTTATGATAAAATTAATAAATTTCGTCTCGATCACGCATTCGCTGGCGTATCGTGGTTATGACAATGTAATATTGTCCGAATTATTTTGTTTTAGTAATTCTAATAATCAAGAAATAAAAGCGGATAGGTAAAACATGAAAAAATCATAGAAATCACAGTTTATTCAAATTAATTCAAGCCATTTTTAGTCAATAAAAGTGACCGTGCTATAACCACGAGATCGGGGAATGCCTTGCACCTTCTCCCCCGTCAATAGAATTTCTTACCCGAACTTTATTTTCGCGGACCGATAATAATAAAGTCAAACCTTCCTTTGACTAAGGATTCAAATAAAAAGGTGACTTGGAACACCCAAAAAATCAATTCCAAGTGGCGACTCTGTAAATAAAATAATCCCTATCCAAGTTTGTCATTTTAATTGAAAAAACTCTTTAACCCACCCACAATCCATAACACACCTATCTTTTGGGGGTAGAAAAAGAGGTGTGACACTTCCCAACAGTAGAAAAATAGCTTTACTACTATTGAGAAGAACTTACTTCTTTCAAAAGCTTGGCCATATACCTCTCTTTCCAAATAAGTACTACTAGTTTCCTAGAAATTAAATTTGACAGGTTAATTATTATAAGTCAAAAACTATACTATGTTTTTTCTGATTTTTTAACTAAGCCTGAGCATCAACTGCAAGAGGTCTCTCCCCAACACGAATGAATACAAGACTGCCCATACTCACTGTCTTTCTACTCCAGGAATCGGCAATTACATTGACCTTTCCCTGATGATACAGAATAGTAATGTCATAGTCCTTTAGCAGCTCCAACCATCTCTACTGCCTCAAATTGAGATCATTCTATTTGAACAAGTACTGGAGTCTTCGATGATCAATAAATACTTCACAAGACATACTATAGAGATAGTGCCTCCAAATTTTCAAAGTGTGAACAATGACAGCCAACTCCAAATTATGAACAAGCTAGTTCTTCTCATGGGGATTCAACTGACGTGAAGCATAAGAAATCACTTTACCCTCCTGCATCAAAACACACCCAATACCAATCCAATAAACATCACAATATACTATGTAAGAACCAGAAGCTGATGGTAGAACTAGAACTTGCGCTATGTCAAGGCAGCCTTAAGCTTCTAGAAACTCGCCTCACACTCATTCGACCACCTGAAAGGAGTACCCTTTTGGGTCAATTTGGTCAATAGCGATGCAATAGATGAGAAAACCTGCATGAACCGACGATAATAACTAGCCAAAATAAGAAATCTCTGAATCTCTGTAGTTGAGGACGGTCTGGGAAAGCTCTGAACCGCCTCTATCTTCTTCGGATCTACCTGAATATCCTCACTGGACACTACGTGCCCCAAGAACACCACTGAACTGAGCCAAAACTCACACTTGGAGAACTTGGAATAAAGCTTTTTCTCCCTCAACCGCTGCAACACAATCCGCAAATACTGAGCATGATCTTCCTCGCTACGAGATTACACCTGGATATCATTAATAAATATAATAACAAATGAGTCGGGATAAGGCTAAAACACATTGTTCATTGGATGCATGAACGTTGTTGGGGCATTGGTCAACCCAAAAGACATCACAAGGAACTCATAATGACCATAACGGGTCCTGAAAGTTGTATTAAGAATGTTCGAGTCCCGAATCATCAACAGGTGATACCCTGACCTCAAATCAATCTTGGAGAACACCCTCACTTCCTGAAATTGGTCAAATAGGTCATTATGCGGAAGAGGATAATTGTTCTTGATTGTGACTTTGTTCAACTGCCTATAATCAATGCACATCCTCATAGATCCATTATTTTTATTTACAAACAGAATCGGTGCACCTCAAGGTGATAATAAACCCCTTCTCAAAGAGTTCCTGAAGCTTCTCCTTTAACTCCTTCAACTCTGCCGATGCCATACGGTACTGAGGAATAGAAATAGGCTGAGTGCCCAACACCAAGTCAATACCAAAGTCAATATCTCTGTCGGGCGGCATGCCCGGCAGGTCGGTAGGAAACACATCCGAAAAATCTTGTACCACCGGAACATAATCAATGGTAGAGGTCTCAGCACTAACCTCCCTCACAAAGGCCAAATAAGATAGACAACCCTTCCCAACCATCCGTTGGGCCTTTAAGTATGAAATCACCCTACTGGGAACGTAGTCTAGAGAACCTCTCCACTCAATCCATATCAACCACAGTATCGCCAGTGTCAGGGTCTTAGCATGACAATCTATAACAACATGACATGGGGACAACCAGTCTATACCCAAGATCATATCGAAGTCAACCATACTAAGCAATAATAGATCAACTCTAGTCTCCAATCTTCCAACAGTCACCACACACGACCGATATACATGGTCCACAACAATAGTATCACCCACCGGTATAGATACATGAACAGCTGAAACGAGAGACTCGTGGGGCATATCTAAATAATGAGCAAAATACGATGACACATATGAATAAGCGGAACCAGGATCAAATAATACAGAGACATCTCTGTGGCAAACTAAGACAATACTTTTGATTACTGCATATGAAGCAATGGCATTTGGTTTGGCGGGAGGAGTATAGAATCGGGCATGACCGCCATTTGATCGGCCTCCCCCTCTAGAGCGACATCTAGCTGACTGGGCCCAACCTTGAGTAGGTTGAGTGGGTGGTGTAGCTGCTGGTGCTGGTGCCATCGACTGAGAATTCTGCTGTGGAGTTTCGCTCAACAACCCAGGGCAATCTCTCTTGATATGACCAAGATCCCCACTCTCGAAACAACCCCTCATCTGATGGAACAGTTGCTCCTCATACCCCAAGGAACTACCTGTAGAAACTTGAGCAGACAAGGCATGGTGAGAACTCTACGCTAGTAGTGCACTGAATGAAGACTATCCTGAGCGGGCAATGTAAGAACTGTGGCTGACTGATGCACCACGATGAGCTGGACGAGCCGTCTGAGCATGCCTATAGGGATGACCCCTATCGTAGTGGAACTGACCTCCAAAAGGAACACCACTAAAACTACCTAATCCATGAGGCCTCTTGGCCTCCCTCTCAACCCGCTCCTTGCGGCGAACATACTCTATCTCCCGAGCAATGTCAACAACCTCCTAAAAAGTATCACCAGACACCCTCTCTCTAGTCATAAGCACCCGCAGCTGAAATGTGAGGCCATCAATGAACCTCTTGATCCTCTTCCTATCAGTGGGAACTAGCCAAACCACATGACGGGCCAACTCAAAAAACCTCATCTAGTACTGCATCACAGTCATATCATCCTGACACATCTGCTCAAACTGCTTACGCAACTCCTCTCTATTAGACTGCAGCACATACTTCTCCAAGAAGAGAATAGAGAACTCATGCCATGTAAGTGGTGTTTCACCAACCGGCCTGCGCTACTCATAAGCCTCCCTCTAGGTGAAGGCAGCTCAAGTGAACTGAAAAGTAGTGAACGAGACCCCATTGGCCTCCAGAATACATGCTGTATGGAGGATCCTATAACATTTGTCCAAGAAACTCTGGCATCCTCCAACTCAGCCCGTTGAAAGATGGATTCTGAAGTCTACCAAACCTCTCTAGTCTCCACTGCTCATCATCAGTCATAGCAAGAACTACATGGGCCTGATCAACTGCCACTGGATGGGCTGGTAGTGCCCCTGATATCTGGAGTCCCTGCATCACCTACTTGGGTGTGCGGGAGGCGGGAGTCTGAGTACCTCCCCCGGCCTGAGAAGTGGATGTTACGGCTGGAATAGAGACCGCCTGAGCAAGACTGGTGCACATGGTCAAAATCTAAGGTAAGGCCTCTTGAAGGCCTGTAATAGCAATGGGCACAGCTGGTGCCTGAGTTTGTTCCGCTGGCGCATGCACAACTGGGATCTGATCATGAACTGGGGCAACTAGTAGATCTACAGGTGTTGTCCTAGCTGCTGTGCGAGCTGCACATCTACCCCTACCACGACATCTACCGTGACCATGGCCTCTGGCGGCCTTGACTAGTGGTACTGGTGGCTCCTGCCCAGTAGCACGTGTCCTCACCATCTGTGAAAGAATACAATAAGAGAAGTTTAGTTACTAGAACCAACAGATTCGTATGACAAGAATTCAAAAATGTGAAGTTTCCTAAGGGTACAACAGCCTCTCGAAGATAAGTACAAACATCTCCGCACCGACCCGCAAGACTCTACTAAACCTGCTCATGACACATGAGACCTATGTAACCTAGGCTGTGATACCAACTTTTTACGATCCAAAACCTAACCCGTCATGATGGCGCCTATCGTGGTACTAGACAAGCCAATATTTCCAAAATACTTTTTACATTTAACATAAATGAATTAAGACATTTACAATAACCGGAGTCTTTGATAAAAATGGGGTAAGCCCAGATTATAAGTGCGGAAAATAGCCCGACATCGGGGTGTCACTAAGTCATGAGCATCTAAAAAACCAGTCTAGGAACATAATCTACAGCAGTCTGTGTCGAATGCCAATGCAGAAAAGAAAAGATAACGAGAAAGGAGAGACAGGGACTACGGATGCCGATAGCTACCTCGTAAGTTTTCCAATACTCAACCATACACGAGATCAACGTCCACCGTGTCCAGAAACACCTAGATCTGCACATAAGGTGCATGGAGTAACATGAGTACATCTAACTCAGAAAGAATAATAAATAAGGAACTGAAGATAATGACGAGCTACACAATTATAGTTCATTTTTATTAATTTCAATAAAGAATAGACATGCTTTCAAATCCGACAATTTAAGTCAATTCAGTTATAAAATTTCAAGTTCAAGTAAATCGGATATAAAATCTTCCATAAATTTCACAACAACGATAGATAGAAACTAAGTGCAACAACAAATGAAAACAAGTACAACCTCTCGGGGCAATAGTCACTCAACTGATCTCATCAGCTCAATCACTTAACTCTCAGCCCTCACTACTCGCACTCAATAGGTATTTGCGCTCATTGGGGGTGTACAGACTCCAGAGGGGTTCCTACAACCCAAGCGTATAATCCACACGGATAACTCATATAGTGCATTGACAACTCACGTGCTATAATATCATATCAAGATTCTCATGGACAACTCACGTGCTACAGTATAAATATCTGGATCCACGCGGACAACTCACGTGCTATGGTATAAATATCTCACCATCAGGCACTCGGCTTCACTCAGGTATCAACCTCCCTAGTCTCTCGGCTCTTAAAAATCATATAAATCAGCCCAAACAGAGGTAAAATATATATCAACAAGGAACAAGAAGAGATGGAGGTATGATACATAAATAAAGTCATGACTGAGTACAAGACAATAAATAGTAGCTAAATCAACAAGTGCTTGACCTCTGCGGGTCCCAACAGTGACATCATATAGCCTAAGCATGATTTCTAACATGAATTTCTGTCCAATTTCTATAACATTGAGAGAAACATATAGCTAATGACAAGTTATTTTCCAATTTACGATTTCACGGGACGGACCAAATCACGATTCCCCACGGTGCATGTCCACACTCTTGTCACTTAGCATTTGTATTACCTCCAAAATAATCACATAGCACAACATTTGGGGTTTCATACCCTTAGGACCAGATTTAAAACTGTTACTTACCTCAATTCGAGCAAAACGCTACTCCAAAATGCCTTTGCTTAGGGAGTCGGCCTCCGAATGTCTTGAATCTAGCCACAAGTACTAAAATATACTTAATATAGGCTAAAGGGATCAATTCCACAAGAAAACTACTAAATTAGAGCCAAAATCCAAAATCAGCTCAAACCCGGCCGCCGGGCCCACATCTCAAAATTCGACAAAAGTCGCAAAACCCGAAAGCCCATTCAGTGACAAGTCTAATCATACCAAATTTATCAAAATCCGACACCATTTGGTCATCCAAAATCCCAAAATTCACTCTCCAAATCCCTAGCCCTAAATCTTCAAATTTCACCTCAAAAACTCACCAACTAGGTGTAAGATCGGTAGGGAAACATCATTATTGAAGATAAATGGGCACAAAGAGCTTGCCTTAGTAATTACTTCGAAATCCCTCTCAAAATCCTCTAAAATTCGAGCTTAAATTGATGAAAATGGTGAAAAATCTCGAAATCCCGTATTTATATGTTCTGCCCAGGCTTTTCGCATATGTGGAGCCACTCTTGCAGTCAAAACTTTGCTTTTGCAAAAGCAACTTAAACCACTGGGCTCGCACCTACGCTCCAGGTCTCGCACCTGCATACGTGCTTCTGCGATCCTTCGTCCGCTTCTGCGTAAACTGCCAAGCCTTCACCTATCACATCTGCGGAGCCATTCTCGCATTTGCGGGCTCGCAGATGCACATTCTCCTTCGCACCTGCGATTGCCCCATGCCAACTCCCGCAGATGCGCATTCTCCTTCGCACCTGCAATTGCCCCAAGCCAACTCCATCTCAGCATCTGCACCAACCTCACCGCACCTGCAGTATCGTACTTGGAGCAGTATCCTTGCAGGTGCAATTATACCAGCAACAACCCAACTTCAGCAATCACCAAACTTCAAAACTTGTTCCGTTCACCACCCGGAATCAACCTGAGGACCCTCGGGACCTCAACCAAACACACCAACAAGTCCTAAATCCTGATACGAACTTAGTCGAATCCTCAAATCACCTCAAACGATATCAAAAATACGAATTACACCCTGATTCAAGCCTAAGAAACTTCGAAACTTCCAAATTCTACAAACCACATCAAAACCTATCAAATCACGTCTGACTGACTTCAAATTTTGCATACAAGTCATAAATGACACCACGAACCTACTCCAACTTACGAAAATCCAATCCAACCCCGATATTAAAAATTTCACTCACGGTCAAACTTTTTAAAATTCCAACTTTTGGCATTTCAATCCTAATTCTGCTACGGACCTCTAAAACACAATCCGGACGCGCCCCTAAGTTGAAAATCACCTAATGGAGCTAACCGAACCATAAAAATTCAAATCCGAGGTCATTTACACATAGGTCAACATCCAGTCAACTTTTCCAACTTATGCTTTCAATTAAGAGACTAAGTGTCTCAATTCATTCCGAAATCACTCCGAATCTGAACTAACTAACCCGACAAGTCATAACAGTTGTAGATCATAAAAGAAGCAGAAAATAGAAAAACTGGACTACAACTCTCGTAACAACCGGCTGAGTCGTTACATAATGTGGCGAGCCGGCCCCGTCCTAACCCACCAAATTTAAAAGCCCACAAAACTTGGGTTGGGCTGGGCTGGCCCGTTTTCACAACTCTATACAGAGCCAATTTGAACTAATTGGGCCATGGCTTTGGATCCTCAATGGTTTAGATAAAAAAAGGAAATTTTACTAATGTATACATATTAGAGCTTTTTGTTTAATTATTTAGAATAACTATATTTATTAATTATATATAAAGTAAGAAATTAGGCTCTAATTTTCCTCTTTCGCTTTTGCCAAGCACACCCAAGCCGAGAATATATATTAATGACAAAATTTAGTACTCATAATCATAACTTGAGTAGAAATAAGCTCTAATCTTAAATATTTGAATTTAAAGCAAGACCAACAGGACTGGCTACACATGAACATGATATGTATAATCGAACTCCTATAGTAAATTCAGAGAAATCTTTCTCAAATTAAGTATTCAAAATTCTCTTATTTATAGAAATGGTTATAAGAAACGATGACCAAGCTAACTCCATTAAAATCTTCATTAATAGTTGTTAAAAATTTTTGAAACTTAAAAAGTCGAAAACTAAAATATCGCGAATTTTTTTTGTTTAGATCGAGTATTGTTGCAATTGATAAAATATTATTTAGAATTTATATCTCATTTATGTTGGAGTTCAAAGAAGATTCATGGTTTTGATTGCAAATTTAGATTTAAACTCAAAGATGAAGAAGTATAATGTTGTTTTTTCCCAACATACAAAATACATACAAATGACATACCAAATACCTATAACAATACAATTATATGCAAGTTGTATGTTCTTGCGGGATTATATATAACAAAACTTTTGTATCCAAATTGTATGTTTTGACTAGATTGTATATATTTTATATAAAAAAACTCTCACTACTTTTTAAAAACCCAGAAAATCCATTTAAAGCTAGTACTATATATTCAGAGGCGGAGTCAGGATTTAAAGTATATGCGTTCAAGATTCTAGTTCTTTTAAGTTACTGTGGTTCTAACTTAATAATTAGTAGGTATTCGATAATTTCTTAAGACAAATATAAAGTTTGGAACAAAGCTACTAGATTCAGCCGAACCCGTAGCCGAAGGACTGGCTCCGCCCCTGTATATATAATCCAATTTTTGTATCTATAGAAATGAGATGAGCCAAGTAATGGGCCGACATGCTTAAAGTTTTAAAATTTTCTTGGAGTAATAAGTTGAGTTGGTCAATTTAAGCTAAATCACTAATCGCAATTCAACATGTTGAACTCAAAAAGTTATTTATTCATTCATTGGCTTAATACCTAAATTGGCGTATGTACTTGCTCGAAATTGAATATTATATTATTTAATCGTTGATGAATTGTATGCATCATTATTAAGAATCAGTTAAATAATTTAAAACACACCATCATTTATTTTTTGTTTTAGTTAAAATTTAAAAATCATATATATTTCATTTTTTTCATGTATCTTCATCTCTGCTAGAGCCTTAATACAAAATCCAAATCCTGGTTGAGCTTAGGGGCATTTGCATCTATATCCATTTTTTGTGCTATATTTTAATCTGTGCCCGTTTGGTAAAAAAAATTTCAAGCGTACCCGTTTTTTCGTATAACTTCAGCACACGGGGCTGAAGTAGCAAAAGCAATCACACAAAACTTCAGCATTTTAGTAGCCGGGCCTGAAGTTCAGCTCTAGAGCTGAAGTTTTTGTTTTGTAACTCGCGAACTTCAGCTCTAGAGCTGAAGTTTTATTTTATAAGTTTTTGTTTAGTAACCGGGAAACTTCGGCTCTAGAGCTGAAGTTTACCAGTTATAAAATTTTTATTTTATAAGTTTTTGTTTAGTAACCGGGAAACTTCAGCTCTAGACCGGGAAACTTCAGCTCTAGAGCTGAAGTTTGCCAGTTATAAAATAAAAACATTTTTCTCTTCAAATCATCAATGTTAGGTACCCTCATCTGTCAGAGGATGCAATTGCTTAGCAATGCCCATTTTGTCGTGAGAACTGCAATTGCAAAGATTGTTTACGCAAAAATATTGCCCCTAAGGTTAGATTTCGCCACATATATGTTTCTTCATTCCACTTTCTGCTACAGACCTCCGGGCTTGTGGTTGTGGCATGTTGATGCATTATCTGCTCCTTATACTACAGGATTCAAAATATTTAGGCATACCTTGGAATTTACTGCTTCGAAATACATTTGAGATGTTTCAGTTTATTGAGATGTTAGACTGTTAATTCTTTTGGCTGCTGTTTAGTTTCATGATTTGTTTTGTGCTTTTTAGACATTCCATTTGACGTTTTCACATGGTTTGGTGATAAATTGCAGAAGAGAAAACGATAGCAGAAGAGAGAAGGAAAGCAAAAGAAGCAGAAGCTAAAATGGAGCTGCAAGGGAGAAAGGGAGTTGAAGTTTTTTAAAAAGTGGGTATAAGTTAAAAGTTTTAAAAAAAATGGGTATAGGTTAAATGGGGGTGACCAAATAGGACGCCCCGTGCAATTTCTACTTGAGCTTACTAGTATTGGGCCTTTCCTTATTGGGCCAATTTTTACTTTTACATTTCAGGGAAACCGACCCTTGTCCAGATAGTTTCATAGTTTGAATTTTAGCCATATTCAGTTGTACATATAAATAGAATTAGTTGACTCTATTTTTAATTAATGGATCAAATTCTATTTACTCTGTCGTCTCTCAGTTCCTCTCTCTCACCGACTTAGACGATTAGGGTTTGTTACTCGATCCAATTCTCAAACTTTTCGTTGATTTCATAGGTTAACATTGTATCAGATCATCAATCCGAGTTGTCCATAACGCTCATCATCATTTTATTGGTTTAGTTTCTTTGGTTTCGTCAATCACGACTTTCCCTCGATGATTTCGACGGTTTAGACAATGTTTCGGGTTTTCTGAAAATTTCTCCTCTACAAGATTATATTTCACTTTCCTTGAGCTCAATCAAGGAATTCCGGTAACATCTCATCGATTCCTCACAGTATTTGATAGATTGTTCAAGTTTGTACCCTAATTTTAAAAATTGTTCATATTAGTGTTTTGTCGTCTGTGTAATTGATATGAAACATTAGGTTTGAGAATTTGCTGTATATGTCAAATAGTTTCAATCTATATTTTCAACTTTGAATTGCATGCATGGTCCCAGACTCGACTTCTACCTCATCACCTACCTCTATTGCAATTTTCCCTAACATCCCACTTGATCATTCTCATCTGTTGTATGTGCATGCATCAGATAATTCGGGAGTTATACTGGTAACTGTTCCTTTTTCTGGCATTGGTTATGTATCTTAGAGAAAAAATGTTCTTATTGCTCTATCTGCAAAGAATAAGGCTGGGATGGTTAATGGGAGAATCACTCAGCCATCTCCCGATTCTCCTCTGTATGATCATTGGCTAAGATGCAATGATATGGTCTTTGCATGGTTGAGTAATTCAGTGTCTAGGGATATTGTTGACAGTGTACTTCACTGTGACACTACAAGGGATCTTTGGAAAGATATAAAGGAGAGATATGGTCAATATAATGCTAGTAGATACTATCAAATTCAAAGAGAAATTGGTGGAGTCTCTTAGGGTTCCAGTGACATTGATAGTTATTACACTAGGTTAAGAAAATTGTAGGATGAGTTAAAAAGTGCTTCATTTGGGCCAGCTTGTACCTGTGGAGCAGAACCACAGTATAGTGAAGGATAAAAGCTTATTCATTTTCTTACCGGGTTAAATGAAACATACTCCAATGGTAGAAGTAACATCCCCGTGATGATTCTTGTGCCTTCTTTGAGTAAAGCCAATTCAATGTTACTACATGATGAGTCAAAGGAAAATTCAAGCTTCAGGATCTCCATTTCTCTCTGAATCAACTTCCTTTCATGCCAAATCCACTCCTGTCCAAAACACTTCAATAAACAAGTCTTACTATTAGAAAATCAGTTTTGAGAATAAAAGGACAAACATTGGGTGCAAATACCGTAGAAAACCTGTTCATTCTATTGACAAGTACTATAGGCTGCATGGGTTCCCTACTGAGTTCAAATTTACTAAAGGACAGAAGACTGTAGCCCGTGTTAAGCTTGATGACCCTAAAACTGATTCCTTCTCAGCTCATGAAACTCTACTTGGAAGTCCAGTCCATCGTTTCAGTAAAGAGAATTATCAACACCTCATGAGTCTTTTCCAACAGTCTCAAATTTCTGCTGCAAATTAGTATCCCGACATTGCCTCTTTTGCTTTGGGAGCATTTGCAGGTGTGTTTTGTAGTTTTGTTGTGTATTATGTTGCTTATGTTGTGTTTCTCAATTAAAGGTTAACACTTGGATTCTAGATTCAGGAGCTACCAACCATATAACTCCACATAAAGAACTCCTTCACAATATTCAATCATTACCTTCTCCTTACTTAGTAACACTACCAAATGGTTACAAAGTAAAAGTCAATTGCAGTAGTTCTTTAAAACTGTGTAATGATCTCATTCCAGCAAATGTACTTTTAGTTCCTTCTTTTCAATTCAATTTGACTTTTGTACCACAGTTTGTTGATAAATTTCAATGTACAAACCCTCTTTACCAATATCTCTTGTTGTATACAGGCCCACTGAAAATTGGTAGAGCTGCTAATAAGTTGTATATCATTCATTCAGATCTCATTGTGGGACAATTATTTCATCTGTAAATACCATAGCAGCTATATCTTCATCTCTTAAATATGGTTACAGTGCTTGTACAACTGCTTGTAATCATGTTTCTTCTATTAGTAAAGCTGATCTTTTCTGGCATAAAAGACTAGGGCATATACCATTTAATAGAATGAAATCTATTTCAGTTCTTTATGATAAATTGTCTTCAAAACATTCCTTTATTTGTCCTGTTTTTCCCTTAGCTAGACAACAAAGACTCACATTCCATGATAGCACTATCAAGTCCACTCACTCCTTTCAACTTGTACCTATTGATATGTGGGGTCCTTATCATAAAAGAACATATAATGGATTTAGGTATTTCTTGACTATTGTTGATGATTTCTCAAGAGTAACCTGGACACACTTACTTTCTTGTAAGAGTAATGCTTATTCTATCATCAAAGCTTTTGTTTCCATGGTCCAGAATCATTTTAACTCTAAAGTTCAAACAATTAGGTCTGATAATGCATTTGAGCTAGGCTCCAATGCTCAAATCTCATCCTATTTTGCTGATTCTGGGATTTTTCACCAAACCACAATTCCCCATACTCCTCAATAAAATAGGGTTGTTGAGAGAAAATAGAAACATCTCTTGAAAACATCAAGAGCTCTTTTATTTCAATCTAAACTACCTGTCAAATATGGGGTGATTGTGTTCTTACTGCCATCTACTAGTTCAATAGGTTTCCCTCTAGTGTATTACACAACTTGTTACCTTTTGAGAAACTTCATGCTCATCATCCTACATATTCTCATCTTAGAAACTTCATGGATAAATTTCAACCTAGAGCATCTCCATGTATTTTTCTAGGTTATCCTTTAGGAAAGAAATGGTATAAGTTGCTCAATCTTACATATAATCCCGTCCTAATTTCTAGGGATGTCATTTTTCATGAACATATCTTCCCTTATCATTCTTCATCTCTTCCTTCTATTTTTCCCATTACACTTGATCCCTTCACAAACAATTCCTGTGAACACCTAATTTTTGATAACATTTAATTTTTTATCACTTCTTTTATGTAAATATTTTAGGGGGTTTTAACTTACTATTATTTTAGCTTTATTACACTTTTTATTATAGGGTAAAAATACAAGAAATTTAAAAGGTGAATTATTGCTATTAATATTTTATTTTATTTTATTTTATTTTTATAAAAAAGAATTCGAAAATATATTTTTTTTTAAATTTCGGGAGTGATTAAAAAAAATAAGAAAAGGGAAGTATTGAATAAAAAAATAAAATTAAAAGTAGGTGGAATTCTCTTTTAAAAAAAAGTAAAAGAATGTAGAAAATTAAAAAGTTTTGTGGAATTTTTAAAAAAATAAAAAGTAAAATAAAGTTGGAATTAAAAAATAAATATAAAGGTATCTGCAAATTTAAAATTTTTAAAGTAATTGAAAGTAGAATTTTAAAAGAAAAGCAAAAGCAAGTGATTTGCTTTTTTGAAGAAAAGTTAAATAAAGTGAGATTCTCTTTTAAAAAAATAAAAAGTGGGATTTTAAATAAGATAAAAGTAATTAAAGTTGGAATTTTAAAATAAAAGTAAATAAAGGTGGGATTTCTTTTTCTAAAAAAATAAAAGCAATTTGTAAGTAGGATTTTTTTTAATTAAAAAATAATAAAATATTAAAAAAACAAATCTGAAAAATTTCGAAAATTTTGCTATAAATAGAAGAGAAAATTTAGGAAGAAGGGGGTTTAAAAATGAGGAGAAAAAATAGGAGGAATAAGAAAAACGTTAAGAAATATTCTGAAAAATCCAGGGGATATACACAGAATATACAGAATATACACAGAATATACAAAAATTCAAAAAAAAAAATCGAAAAGATCTTGAGAAATTCAGTAGAAAAGTTTTAAGCAAGTTTGGGTTAGGGTTTCAAGCTGGTTGATTCCTGCGTTCTTGTTGTACTACTGCTGTTATTGTTGTTGTATACTACTACTTTGCTGATCTTCCTCTTCTTTTGCTTCCTATACCAGGTACATGGCTATAACTTTGCAAATGTTGTAAGCTGAAACATGAAGCATGAATATATATGAAGAGTTGAAGTTATAAATTTGATTTAGTTTCTTTTTTTTTCTGATTGTACTTAAGTCATTATATATACTATTGTTATGAAAATTTCGGCCACTTTGTATAACTAGGCAGTTTTTATAGTGATGTAGTAAATAATGTTCTATTATTTTAGCTTAATTATTAGGTAGTATACGTTCAAATGCATGACAAGTATAATCCGGATAGTAGACCTCTAATTATTAGGGCGATCTAATTTCAGCATGCAAATGGTTTGAACTTAGGATTAAAACTAGACTTCTAAGTTACCCCATTCCAATTGATTGTTTTTTTTTCTATAACTTGCAGTAGTTTGTTTAATTAGATATCCTCATTTTTACATTTCATCTTTGCGAAACCATGAACATGTGCAGAATAAATTAACTAGGCCCAATATTGGAATAAGATGGCCCAGGTCCCATTTAACATTACATGCGATGGACCTGGGCCCACTTTGGTAAACGGACTGCCCGTATTGCACCTATTTTCTGATTTAACAAACCGTGTTCGGAACTCGATTGTAACAATTCTTAAGCATGTAATTTAATTAGGATTTCTTCTTCTTTCATTTTTAGAGACAAACAAAAAAAATAGAAAAATGTAGTCACTTTAGGATTATCCTTTTAAAAATAAACGAGACGAGCCTCGCCAAATAAAACTCACAAATTGCGGGGCCCTCATTAAATATATATATAAAAATACTTAGATTTTGGGATGAGCCGTTTAGCGAATTTTATGGCCTCCCCCAAAATAATAACGCGCTAGTCTCTTTAGACGCGTATTAATAATTTCACTTTCTTAAACTCGGGTGCACATTTATGTGACCCAAATCCAAATCTCAACGGAGTCAAAATATGTCAATAACCACGGGTACATTGATGTGACGTGGTTTGAGATGTATTTTCACGACGTTGTAATTCTTATAAAATAATAATAATCAAAAGCAGTCGAAAGTTAAAATTTGCACATAAGTTAAAACATGTTATAAATCAGATAAATAAGCCAAATATGACAGTTGAGCGACCATGCTAGAATCACAGAACTCGGAAATGCCTAATACCTTCTCCCGGGTTAACGGAATTCCTTATCCGGATTTTTGGTATGCGGACTGTTAAATAGAGTCAAACCTTTCCTCGATTCGGGATTCAACCGGTGACTTAGGACACCATAAATCTCCCAAGTGGCGACTCTGAATCTCTTAATAAACGAATCCCGTTTCGATTGTCCTTTAATTGGAAAAACTCCCTTTACCACGCCCTTCGCGGGGTGCGGTAGCGCCAAAAGGAGGTGTGACAGCTCTGGAGACTCTGCTGGGGAATTATTAAACCCAGAACTTTTGGTTCAGGGTTTAGAATTCAAGCTTGGTATATTTGTTGTATTTGACTTGTATATTATCTGATTTTGTTATATGATTGGGCTTAAATGTGCAAAATGATGCTTTTTACCGCTTTGATATTATTTGAATTATATCTATAAACTGTGCCGAAACTCCTCTCTTCTTATCTTTGGGGATGTGCTCGCTGGTCAAGACTCCCTATTCTGTTAGTGTCATACCTTGAAATAAGAAAGAGACTCGGAAAGTTTCTAAGCCGGCTGGCCTTTTGGTTCCCGGAAAGGAGCTCCTTCCTCGACTCGAGTTGTCCGCTCGGGTACACGATCTAGAACAAACACCCAGTTTTTAACCTAGTATAACAAAACCTCATGCCGGATCCATAGTAGGAACGCTTATTTGCATCATGTTGCATTTGCTTAGGGGACTCAACACAGGGGTTGGGTCCGTCTAGGACAGGTAACCTGAAATGAAAAGACCATTCTGCTGCATCTTGTTTGTTTTGCACGTTTATTTGCTTTAGACTTGCATGCTGACCGGTTTGTGAAATCAGGAATTTTGAAAAATTGTGAAAAAAGAAAAATAACCGTGTAGAGAGAGAACTACTCATTTTTAGGAAAAAAAACCAATGTCCAAGTAGTGTCGAAACTCTGTCGGATTTTTGAGAAAATGAAAAAATATATATATATTTTTATTTTTATTTGCCGATGAAAAGAAAAAAAAGGGAAGTTTTTATTTTTGAAATAGTCTATTTTATTTGCCAGTGAAAAGAAAAAAAAAATATTTTTATAGTTTGTTTCATGTGTCAATAAAAAAAAAGAGTTTTATTCTTCAAAATAGTTTGTTTTATTTTCCACTGAAGAAAAAAAATATTTTAAAAAAAATATAATATTCTGCTTCATTTGCAAAAAAAAACAATGTGTGATTTGGTTTTCAAAAATAGTTTGTGTTTTAAAATGAAAAAAAAAATCCGTTTTATTTGCCAATGATTTGAAAAAAAAAATGTGTGTTTTGTTTTCAAATATACTTTGTTCTATTGGCAGAACTATGCTGGTTTGATTCTCACCAGATGTGAGATACGTAGGCAACCCTCATCAGGTCCAACCTCCACTTTTGCAAAAAATAGCAAAAAAATATCAAATTCTAATTTTTAAATAAGTCGGGCGATGCCGTCCTTATCTAAAATAGCCGAATGTTCCCGAAAGGGACGCCGGAAGGCTGATTTTGCATAAACAGCCACTTTTGATCATTTTTAGATTTTTGGCCGGTTGACCCACACAGCCTTAAAATCTTCGTCCCCGAGGCGCTGAAAGGCCGTGTTTGCAATATCGAGTTTTATTTTGAAAAAAAATAAATAAGTCGGGTGATGCCGTTTTGTCGAAAATAGCCGAATGTTCCCGAAAGGGACGCCGGAAGGCTGACTTTGCATAAACAGTCACCCTTGGGCCATTTTGTAGAATTTTGGTCGGTTGACCCACATAGCCTTAAAATCTTCGCCCCAAGGTACTGAAAGGCCGTATTTACAAAATCGGGTCTTCTATTTTAATTTGAAAAAAAAAACAAGAAAAAAAGAGGGCAAGTGAACGCCGTTTGGATTTTTTGTCGAAATAAGACAAGCCAGCTTCGGTGGTGTTTTAAACCGTTCTTGTCGAGATAGCCTTAGAGTATCTTTCAGTTGTCGAAAGGCTATTTTCGTAAAAGAACGGAAAAGTTTGTAAAATAATCCTTCCCGGCCTCAAAATTCATGTGAAATTAAGAAGGGGCCACGTCCGCAAAAATAGCCATTTGGTTAAAATTGGCATATAAGGGAAGGAAGATGCCAGTCTGTTTTTTAATTTATATTTCTTTTGATTAGAGTATGTGGGTTGTTTGATTTTCAAGTCTGTAAGTATTCTTTTCGTCAAAGTCTGTTAAGTATGGTCAGCTTTTAAACTGTGTTATCAAGTTTGTTGTATTATAAAAAATGAAAAAAAAATATTTTGTTGTTATTTACCGTGTATCTGCGCGAACTACGCAAGGTCTGATTCATGCGGGGTCATGATACGTAGGCAATCTCCATAAGATTCGACCACAACAAAAAAAAGGCAAAAATGAAAAAATGGAAAAAAAAAATGAAAAAAAAGTGAAAAAAAAAGAGAGAAAAGAAGTAAGCAAAATATTGATAATAATAAGGACTGATTGAGTCCAAAAAAAAGAGTGCAAAGTTTTGATAATAATAAGGACTGACTGAGTCCATGCAAAAAAAAGATGTTGTTAATAATAGGGACCGACTGAGTCCATTCTAATATATTTTGTTTTGAATTGTTGAGAAAATTGAGGTGGTTGGTTTGTGGTGAGCCGGAAACACAAGATCCAGGAAAACCTGATTGGGATCCAAGACAGTGACACCCAGAATATCGCACAGAGTCTTTTACCTGCACGTCATGATGCACACTTGGTGGGGATGGTACCTGGTGACAAGGAGCAAGTGAATCCTCTTAGGGATGTATTGACTAAAGTTGAAAATGTTGAAGCAGATAGTGGCCTTGGTAATATTGATGTGAAGCTCAGTGGCCAAGATGTCGTGCTTGGTAATTGGGAAGACTCTCCATTTCTTGGTCTACCAGAGTGGAGTTTTTGGTGGCTTATTTTGGTGTCATTTCTGTCGTCCAGATTATTTCAGGGTTGTAATCTGGATATTGTCTTGTAACTCAAACCCTTCTATTATTCTATTTTGTCCAGTTTTCTGTTGGTCGTAATACCTTATTTAGTATTGTCTAAATTTGTTCCAAGGGTTGTACCCCAGTTTATTGTGCTTGTTTTTTTGTACCAACTCTTTCCTAGTCTGTCTAATGCAATTCTCTGTCTTCCTTTATTTCTAGTCATTTTTCTTTGATTTAAGTCTTTCCTCTTTATAGTCCTTTTTTTCCTTCAACTCCAGTGACAGGACATGCACACGTAATTTTGGCCTAATCTTAAAAGTTAATCATGAAGCAATTGAAAGGTGATCAGGACATTTAAAGGAAATAAAAACGGTTTGAGATTATTTGGAGCCCGAGTCATGTGAAACTGGGGCAAATAAAAAAAAAACCGTTAAAGGCAAGTTGGCCATGTTGACACGGGGTCGTTCATGGTAATGAAAATGAGAATGTTGCCCAACAGTGCTTTAAAGATATGACGAATGTTAATCGTGTTGTTTGCACTTGGTATATTTTGAAGATTGGAATGATGAAGGCATTTTGTTCTGCTATCCAAACACTTTATCCTTCGTTACCCCTCTTGAGCCTTATTTGTTTTTTTCATACCCCTCATTCGGAATCAGTAGCAAATATTAGGAACACAAACGTGGAAGATAAAGAAAAAGAAAAACAAAAGCAACAAAAAACAACCAAAAAAAAGAAAAAAAAAGAAGAAAAAAAAGATAAGTGAAAAGAAAAAAAAAGGAAAACTAGAACAACGAGGAATTGGGAACTACGTTTGACCTGATTCCTCAAAGAGGATACGTAGGCGCTTCGCAGCTCGGTCATAGTGATAACAAAAAATAAAAAAAAATCCCCAAATAAGAAACTGGAGCAAAAATTTGCGTTTATTATAAATAAGTTTAGTTCCGAAGGTTGTAATTTTAAACCCAAGTTGATTTATTTTGAGCCTTTTATACCCTTTTCCTTCTAGCCCTATCCAAAATCCTATATTACGGTCCAAAGAAAGACCTTCCGATCAGTCTTCAAAAGAGGCCAAGTCAGGCAAATGAGAGAGTCTTACCAGAACATAACACTCTAATTACCAGCAGAAAAGACTCTGATCTCCAACAGAAAAGAAATATGAGAGAGTCTTAGCGGTAGCACCCCATTCCCCAGCTGAAAAGAAATAAAATGAGAGAGTCTCACCGGTGAAAACCTTCACAGGTACCATAAGGCGATGAAAGCTGAGAGAAATCAAAATGAGAGAGACTTGATAGTGAAAACCTGCGGGCATTACAAGTCGAAGAGGATTGAGAATTAGATGGGAAAGCCCCAGACGAAGATTGTGAAAAGCGAACTAACGACGGAAGATAGGCTATATGTGCATGTCATGGCCATTAGAGTTGGTATCCACGTTTGATAGGTTTTATTTTATAATTTTTCCTTTTAGAGAATCATCCTTTTCCTTTGTCTTTTATTCTGTTCCTTTTATCTTTCTCCTATCAAAAAAAAAAAAATCCCCAGTAGAGTCTGTTTGGTCAAAACAAGTGAGAAATGACTTCAAAATCTGCCGTCAGCTTTTCAATTATGCAAGCTGGGATCTGAGTAG
This sequence comes from Nicotiana glauca, assembly GCA_026770625.1. Taxonomy (NCBI): domain Eukaryota; kingdom Viridiplantae; phylum Streptophyta; class Magnoliopsida; order Solanales; family Solanaceae; genus Nicotiana; species Nicotiana glauca. The sequence continues at coordinate 85,488 of MU741995.1, forward strand.
AACATCCAAGTGGTATAAGCCAGGAGGAAACAAACGCATAGGCCAGTGTCCAGGAGGATATTCCCCAGCAAGAGGAAATTGATAAAGGAATGGATCAGTGTCAAGGAGGATATCTCCACAAAAAAAATGAAGGTTAATGACCTCAAGGCCAAAGCCAATGAGACTCAAAGGTTGGGGAAATACCCATTCCCTAGATATACCACAAAAGAAGGGGGAAGACCTCCAGCAGAAAAGGTATTTCTAGTGACAAGGATGAACGAAGAAAATGGTTCATCAGTAAAACATGCAAGATCCTCAAGCAGGGTCACTGTCATAGGAATTTGGGTGGTCAGGATACCAGCGGAAAACAACGGGGAAAGGCTTTTGAATAAAGAGTCGTCAAGGAGGGCGGGGAAGCAAGAAAGGGAAAAACTATTCCCAGCAGGAATATCATCCCAGCAAGTTTTAACAATGAAATGCAGAGCAGGGAAAGAGGAGGAGAACCATCCTCAGCAGGAGCATCACAACCAACCTCCGCGTTTTAAACTAACAAGTTTTCTTTGATTTAAAAGCAGGTAAAGGAAATGGCATTGATGGCGGAAAAGCATGCCACAAGGAAGATTATCAAACTGGGGCAGAAAATTTTCCTTTCATTTTGGAAAATTTTCTGGAAGTCAGGTATCCACTTCGGGAAGAAGAAAAATAATACCAGTCTTGAGGGAAGTGGGCTTAGAACCAGTATTATCCCAAGAAGTGTGGAAAGAAAGAAAACAACAAGTTTCAATGAAAGGAGTTATATCCCTAGCGGACAGAACAAAAAGAATGAAACTTGTGTTCAGAAAAACAAGAAGCCAGTGTCATCCCCAGCAGCTTTTGAAAGAATAAAGCACCGATTTTGAAGGAATAAAATTCCCCCAGCAGCGCTATCCTCAACAACGTTATCCTTAGATGATAACACTTTTATCCCCAGTAGTATTGAGAGAAAATTTGAAGAAAGTAGTTTTGAAAAAAAAAAAAAGAATGGGAAGAAAGGAGATTCCCCCAGCATTTTTATCCCCAGCAGGTAAGTAAATAATTTCCCAGCAGTGTTATCCCCAACATCCGAGGGAAAACGACACGAGTTTGAGGGAAGCAGTTCTGGAAGAAAGATAATTCAAGTAAGAAGGAAATGGTTGCAAAGAGGAACAATGGCAACACAATGCAATTTTTAAGTTGTTGAAATCGGGAGCCCGCCCGTAGAATGAAGGCGTTACTTTTTGTTAAATTGTTGAAGTCGGGAGCCCGCCCGTAGAATGGAGGCGTTATCTTTTTATTTTGTTGAAGTCAGGTACCCATTTGAGGAAGGAAGAAGGTAACACAAAGTGTTAAGGGAAGGAGAAAATCATCCCCAGCAAGAAGGTCACAACCGACCATCATTTTCAAAAACTGCCAAAATTTTCTTGGTATGTAACAACAACAAAGCAGTGCAAAGTTTCTCCTAAGATGAAAACATCTTAGTCTGATGAATTGTTTCTCCAAAGATGAAAGAGTGTTAGTCTGATGAATTATTTATCCTAAGATAAAAATCTTAGTCTGACGAATTGTTTCTCCTAAGATGAAAGAGTCTTAGTCTGATGAATTATTTCTCCTAAGATGAAAGAATCTTAGTCTGATGAATTGTTTCTCCTAAGATAAAAAAATCTTAGTCTGATGAATTTTTTTAAATTAATAAGAAGTCAGTTGGAACGACTTAGAAAATATAACAACAATGAAGTGAAAGACAACAAGTAGAAGGTTTTAGATAAAACAACAAGAAGAAGGAAGCAACAATTGGAAGGTTTCAAGTAAAACATAAAATTTGGACCTAGTTTGATGAATTATCTCCTAGAGTCGAGTCAAAATCTTAGTCTGATGAATCTTTCTCCTAAGATATCAAAATCTCAGTCTGATGAATTTTTCTCCTGAGATCACATAAAAATGGACCTAGTCCGATGAATTTTTCTCCTGAGATCACATAAATTTAGACCTAGTCTGATGAATTATCTCCTAGAGTCGAGTCAAAATCTTAGTATGATGAATCTTTCTCCTAAGATATCAAAATCTCAGTCTGATGAATCTTTCTCCTGAGATCACATAAATTTAGACCTAGTCTGAGGAATTATCTCTTAGCGTCAAAATCTTAATCTGATGAATCTTTCTCCTAAGATATCAAAAATAAACTCAGTCTGATGAATATTTCTCCTGAGATCACATAAATTTAGACCTAGTCTGATGAATTATCTCCTAGCGTCAAAATCTTAGTCTGATGAATCTTTCTCCTAAGATATCAAAAATAAACTCATTCTGATGAATATTTCTCCCGAGATCACATAAATTTAGACCTAGTCTGATAAATTATCTCCTAGCGTCAAAATCTTAGTCTGATGAATCTTTCTCCTAAGATATCAAAGTCTCAGTCTGATGAATATTTCTCCTGAGACCGCATAAAAATGGACCTAGTCTGATGAATTATCTCCTAGCGTCAAAATCTTAGTCTGATGAATCTTTCTCCTAAGATATCAAAATCTCAGCCTGATGAATCTTTCTCTTGAGATCACATAAATTTAGACCTAGTCTGATGAATTATCTCCTAGCGTCAAGATATTAGTCAGATGAAATTTTCTCCTAAGATGGTAATCATTCAGTCTTTAAATTCCAAGTTTTGAAGTTGGGAGCCCGTCCATATAACATTCACATTGAAGTTGAAGTCAGTAAAGCGGAGGATTACAACAAGATCCCTAGCATAAATCCAAGTTTAGAAATCGGAAGAAAGCAGTTCAAGTTTCAAAGGAAAATAATATGAAGCTCAAAAGAAGGAAATAAATAGTTCAAGCTCGGCAATCAAGAGAGGCCGACGAGTCAAGTCAGAAACATCAGCGGAAAAGACATCAAAGCAACAGGAGACACAGGAAGAGCAAGTTGAAGATTTAGATAAGATTTTGTAATTCATAGACTAGTTTAGTCTAGCTTCTTATTTTTTTAGCATGGTGTAATAAGGAGGTCAGTAAGCAGTAGCAGCAGCAACAACAGCAGTAACAGTAACACCACAGCTACATGGTAGTCCCAGCTACCAAAACTTGCTGAACTACACGCGACCTGATTCCCTTATAACATGAGATATGTAGGCTGTCCAAAACCAGGACTCGGTTGCGCCTTTCCTTTTTATTTTATTCCTCTTCTAAATAACTATATGATAAAAAATTAGTCGCATTGTTCACTTTATCTTTGCCCGAAAACTCTTCATGTTTTCGAGCAAAGAGGGGCAGCTGTGAACACCTAATTTTTGACAACATTTAATTTTTTATCACTTCTTTTATGTAAATATTTTAGGGGGTTTTAACTTACTATTATTTTAGCTTTATTACACTTTTTATTATAGGGTAAAAATATAAAAAATTTAAAAGGTGAATTATTGCTATTAATATTTTATTTTATTTTATTTTATTTTTATATAAAAAATAAAAAAAATCTGAAATATTTTTTTTTAAATTTTGGGAGTGATTAAAAAAAATAAGAAAAGGGAAGTATTGAATAAAACAAATAAAATTAAAAGTAGGTGGAATTCTCTTTTAAAAAAAAGTAAAAGAATGTAGAAAATTAAAAAGTTTTGTGGAAATTTTAAAAAAATAAAAAGTAAAATAAAGTTGGAATTAAAAAATAAATATAAAAGTATCTGAAAATTTAAAAATTTTAAAGTAATTGAAAGTAGAATTTTTAAAAGAAAAGCAAAAGCAAGTGATTTACTTTTTTGAAGAAAAGTTAAATAAAGTGAGATTCTCTTTAAAAAAAATAAAAAGTGGGATTTTAAATAAGATAAAAGTAATTAAAGTTAGAATTTTAAAATAAAAGTAAATAAAGGT
>MU741995.1:90885-111532 GCA_026770625.1 Nicotiana glauca
CCGTATTGCACCTATTTTCTGATTTAACAAACCGTGTTCGGAACTCGATTGTAACAATTCTTAAGCATGTAATTTAATTAGGATTTCTTCTTCTTTCATTTTTAGAGACAAACAAAAAAAAATAGAAAAATGTAGTCACTTTAGGATTATCCTTTTAAAATAAACGAGACGAGCCTCGCTAAATAAAACTCACAAATTTTGGGGCCCTCATTAAATATATATATAAAAATACTTAGATTTCGGGATGAGCCGTTTAGCGAATTTTACGGCCTCCCCCAAAATAATAATGCGCTAGTCTCTTTAGACGCGTATTAATAATTTTACTTTCTTAAACTCGGGTGCACATTTATGTGATCCAAATTCAAATCTCAACGGAGTCGAAATATGTTAATAACCACGGGTACATTGATGTGACGTGGTTTGAGATGTGTTTTCACGACGTTGTAATTCTTATAAAATAATAATAATCAAAAGCGATCGAAAGTTAAAATTTACACATGAGTTAAAGCATGTTATAAATCAGATAAATAAGCCAAATATGACAGTTGAGCGACCGTGATAGAACTACGGAACTCGGGAATGCCTAACATATTTTTCCGGGTTAACGGAATTCCTTATCCAGATTTCTGGTATGCGGTCTATTAAATAGAGTCAAACCTTTCCTTGATTTGGGATTCAACCGGTGACTTGGGACACCATAAATCTCCCAAGTGGCGACTCTGAATCTCTTAATAAACGAATCCCGTTTCGATTGTCCTTTAATTGGAAAAACTCCCTTTACCACGCCCTTCGCGGGGTGCGGTAGCGCCAAAAGGAGGTGTGACAATTCCCCTACTACTACAACTTCTGCTCCTTCACCTGTTAAGGTTGTTCAACTTGCTTCACCAGTTGGTTCTTATCCTCATGCTCCTCATTCTCCTTCTTCTTCTCCTACCCTTTCTACTATTCCTTCTACTGTATCCCTTAGGAGATCCACTAGAGATTCTACCACACCTTCTTATCTTCATGATATGTCTGCTACACAACCATTCCTACTTTCCTGTGAATTCCAAGGTTACCTCTACTGAGATTCATATGCTTGAACCTCAGTTTTACCATCAAGCAGCACCTCATCCTGCCTGGCAAGATGCTATGGTTTTAGAATTCCAAGCCTAGGAGGCAAATCAAACTTGGGACATTATTCCTTTGCCTCCAGGTAAGAAGGCTATACATGAAAATGGATATACAAAATCAAACAAAAGTGTGATGGTTTAATTGACTGATACAAGGCAAGATTAGTGATAAGAGGTGATTCTAAAAAAAAGGGCATAGGTTATTTTGAAACTTTCAATCTAGTTGTTAAGATCACAACTGTCAAGCGCCTTCTCACCTTAGCAATCAAGCATGGTTGGGCAGTCCACCAGTTGGATGTCAATAATGCTTTCCTACATGATGATGATCTCTATGAGTAGGTGTACATAAAAATCCCTTTGGACTTGACTGTGGGTCATTCTTCCTCTGATCCTCTTTTAGCATGCGAATTGAAGAAATCACTTTATGGTCTAAAGCAGGCTTCTAGACAATGGTTTGCAAAACTCTCCTAGTCTCTCCTTTCCAGAGGTTACTCCCTTAGCAAGAATGACTCCTCTTTATTCACCAAAATCACTGCATCCTCCATTGTTATTTTGGTAGTCTATGTGGATGATATCCTTTTGGCTAGTGATAATGGTCAAGAAATTGTAGATTTGAAAGCTTTTTTTAGATCAACAATTCAGAATCAAAGATTTCTGTTCATTATTTCCTTAGCCTTGAGGTCTCTTAGGTAGAAGGTGGTTATGTAGTACATCAACACAAGTACACCAATGATCTCTTATCTGAATTTCATTTTCAAGATACCAAGCCTGTTACTACTCCTCTTGATCCCCAAAACAAGCTCCGTATTAATTCTGGTGATCCCATTTCTAGTCCTTCTATCTGTAGAAGGTTGATTGGGAAGTTGAACTTTTTGCAGCACACTAAGTCCTGGCATCTCTTTCTCTGTTCAATATTTGAGCCAGTTTCTGGTCTCTCCTAAAGTTCATCATATGTTGTTTGCGTTGCATGTTCTCGGATACCTTGCTAATGACCCTGATCAAGGTATTTTGCTCAACAGCTCCTCTGATTTCATCCTCAAGGCTTAGAGGGTATTTGGATGGGCTTAAAAACTAGTTAAACCAGCTTTTAAGTCACTTTTTACTATATGGAGTGTTTGGCAAAAAAAAAAAAAAAGCTTCTTAAAAAAAGTTAAAATGTGCTTAAAAAGCCAAAAGCAACAAGTTGGTTGATCCCAACTTTTTCGATTTTGGTTTAAAAATCATTTTTGTTTGACCAATAAAATTACTCTTTTGTCCATTATATGTTTTCATAATACGGAACTTACCCTCAGTCAAAGAAACCCCAAAACATTTTCTTCTCCTATTTTCTTCACATCTGGAGACACGTTCCTCTTCTTTCATCTTCCTCTTTACTTCATCTTTCATTTTCTGCATTTTCCTCAAGTATCATTTTCTGATCCACTTGCGTTACCTTCTAGCAATTCTACTTGACTACAACCAAAGACCAAGAACCTCACCTCAACACGAAGCAAAGTATTATTCGCCAAAACTTCTCAAATTCTCTCTCAAAACTCAAATAGGAAAAAACTATGGCTGGAGTTGAATTGCTCCCCAAAGAATATGGATACATAATTCTTGTTCTTGTTTTCTACTGTTTCCTCAACTTCTGGATGTCATTTCAAGTCGGCAAAGCTCGCAAAAATTACACAACTTTCACTCAATTTTGTCATAATTTTGCCCATTTCTTGATTTTTCCCGACCCCTTTTGTGATTTTGTCATTTGAAGCTAAAAAGTCATTTTTTTCTTTTTTGTTGGAGATTATCCCAAAACCCCTTTTGTGATTTTGTGTTTGGGAGCTAAATATACTGATTACTGGCCTGGATGCTAATTACAATGGTTTTACCTTTCTGCAGGGAAAATCTTTCTTCTACTTTATAAAAATTATCTAAAGTAATCAAATAAATTAAAATTAAATTATAATATAAATTATATTTTATTTGCATTAATTTAAAATTAAATATATTATAGTAATCAGCTCTTTTATAATGTTAACATCTTTAAGAATATTTTTGTTTTTTTAATAAAAAAAAGTGCTTACAAGCACTTGTTTACCAAACACTTCAACAACTTTTTTAAGTTTCAGCACTTTTATCCAAACAGGTAACTGCTTATTTATAAAATAAGCTCTAGCACTTAAAAGCTACTTTTAAGCCCTTATGCTTAAAAACAATTTGTTTAAGCCAATCCAAACGGGCTCTTACTCTGATTTTGGCTGGGCTGCCTGCCCTATCTCAAGGAGATCTGTTAATGGATATTATATTTTTCTTGGTAATTCTCCTGTTTATTGGAAATCCAAGAAACATTTGTTTCCTTAAGCTCTGTTGAAGCAGAATATAGAACTTTGAGATATGTGGTTGCTGAGGTTTCCTGCTTGCTTAGACTTATCGCTGTTATGTGCTTGTCTATTACTTCCCCTGTTTCTATTTTTTGGTGATAGTCAAGATGTTGTACATATTGCCAAAAATCTAATTTTTCATAAGCACACCAAATACATTGAAATGGACCGCCATTATGTTAAGGATGTTCTTTCTACTGGGGTGATTTCTCTTCAGCATGTGCATATCTCTGCCCAACTAGATGATATGCTTACTAAGCCCTCGCTGGTATTCCTCATCACATGATTTTATGCAAACTTGGTATTCAATCACCCTCAAGCTTGAGGGGTGGGGGGTGGGTGGCTGATAGAGCCTTATTACAAAATTTAATTACTGGTTGAGCCTTCTAGTATTGGGCCTTTCCTTATTGGGCTAGATAAGGTCGAGGGACTTGAAGTTGAAGTTTGTCTTTCGGTTTCGAAGTTAACTTAGGCTTTTACAAAAATCAATAGACTAGCCGGTTTCTTGCGTCAACTGGAAGGCAAAAGATCAAAAAATGAATAGGATATGTGTCGAAGGAAAATTTAGAATTTAGAACTAATGAGTTCAGAATTAATAAGATATTATTATATATGTATTTCGAGTTCTTTTCGTGCTATATTATCTCGATTTTCCGTAATATGAACATCCTTGGTAAGTATATTATGATTTTGGAGCTGTCAAACTTCAATTAGTTAATGTTTGTGGCAAGTAAATAAACAAAGTAGTCTAGAATAACAACAAGCTTTGAAACCCACAAAATAAGAAATTTATTATAAAATATTATAAATGCAGACATGAGATATAGCCTGATCGGGGGATAGAGATTTTATTTATCTTAAAAATTAATGTATACAAAATAAATTTTTTCGGCTCCCTATTTTTAGAAGAAAGGAAGCTACTACAAAACCTTTCAGGAAGTTACTACAATGCTTTTTTGGAGCTGTTTGCAAGCTGCTTATATTAGTTATTATAAGTTGCTTGCTTCAAAAAGCCATAGGCATATTAATGGACATCTATCACTCGACGTATTCTATAACAAAATTTTATTAATGAGTCATATAGCCAACCACTACTTGTGTTGCTCTCTGATTACTTAACAACTGGACTCATAGGCTTCCCTTGCTTACTTTAAAACTAAAGTATTTTTTTAATGGACATCTATAACGTTGTATTTTAAAAAAAAAAATTCATTGCATATGTATAAATTATTAATTTATGATCCAATAACTTAGATATAATAGAATTCGAAATGTATTAGCTTTAAACTCTGGCTCTCCTCTGATCACTCTTAACTTTTTGTGCTTCTAGTTTGTATATCTAACTATCATTTGACATATTCTTTCAACTTGAATATATAACTCAATTGCTGTTTTTTGTAAGAGGAATAGAAAAGTAAGCTAAGCTAGTAAATTTAGGATGCTAGAATTACTACTCGTGGTACAAGTTAGATACTTTAGAAAATAAGTTGTAACCATGTTGTAATCATAAGTATTTAGCTAATTGTCAATATTTTATTATACTATTTTTATTTTATTACTTAATGTAAGATGCAGAGTAATGGAGAATGCAATAGAGTAAGAATGCAACTTAGTAGTATTCGTTATTAGAGTCACTTAGCTTAGCTGTTAATCAGCTATCAAAAAATTAGTGACAATGTCGGTTAGTTAGAGCACATGATTGTCACGTGTGGAATGTGAGCTAACATAATTGACAAACTATATAACTGTTTATCAACTCTCATTTGCTATTGAGAAATATAGAATACTCCATCAATTTCTTCTTCTCTTCTTCTTCCTCTCTCTAAGAATTAGGTCAAAATTCTCGAATCAATTGCTCATTCTGACATGATATCAGAGCAGGTTCTTTGACGACGATCTTTGACCAGTGTAATTCTTTTAATTGCAAAAGAACACAACGCTTCAATCTCTGCAACAATGGCAGGAAATTAGGTTACCTTACTGGATCACAATCACCCACTGTATCTTCCAGCTGGAGATGCGCCTAGACTAGTTTTAATCCCTCGCAGGCTCACACGACCAAATAATTACGCGATGTTGAGTAAAGCGATAAAATTGGCTCTTCGAGGCAAAAGCAAATTAGGTTTTGTGGATGGAACATGTGTCAAAAACATGTATAGATGAGAATTAGCAGAACAGTGGGAGAAGTGCAACACATGTTCTATCGTGGATAGGAAATACAGTCGCGAATGAACTAATGCCTAGTATCGTGTATGCTTCTAACGCTAAGAAGGTGTGGAATAAATTTCAAGAGCGATTTGATAGATCAAATTTGACTAGGATATATCATTTGTGGACTTTGCCACTTTAAGACAGGGTATTGATTCAGTCACCTCTTATTACTCTAAGATGAAGGATTTTTGGGATGAGCTAAATGTTTTAGCTCCCTTACCTTCTTGTGATTGTGAGGAGTCTTTGCCTTATGTTATGCATTTAAGATCACAACAGTTGCTATAGTTCCTTATGAGATTTAATGAAACTACAGTAATGTTAAAAGTAATCTACTAGCAAGGAGACCAGTAGTGTAAACGAATGAAGCATATGCCAAATTGTCTCAAGAGAAAAGTCAAAGGTTCCTCGATATAGTTGATATGAACAGGGATCCCCTAACAATGTTAGCGGGAAGAACATACCAATGTTTTAAGCTTAAGAAACCTGGTATAATCTGTGAACATTATGATACAAGGGGTACTTGAAGGAAAACTGATATAAAATTGGTTGATGCCTACAAGACTTTAAGAGCAAGTAAAAGAACACACAAGCTGGTGGATTCAGGCCTTTTTCCAATTCTACAGTAGCAGGAGAAAATGTGACATCATCAGAGATACAAGGACAAGGTCATTTCTTCACCGAACAACAATATATCAGATCCTAAATATGCTAAACAAGTTTGCATCAAATGACCGTGCAAGCAATATAACAGGCAACATGGCAGGTATGACCTCACTATTACCCGACAACTTTGCTAATGAATGAATAATTGATACAAGGGTATCACATCATATTACAACATATAAGGATTTGTTGACTACCTTTAGAACACTGAGAGATCAATGTAACAGTAGAGTGCATGTGCCTACTGGTGGTAGAGCAGAGATCACAAGTGTAGGGGATGCAGTGATCCTAGGAAGCTATAAGCTTGAGCATATTTTACATGTACCAGATTTCAAGTTTAATCTTCTTTCAGTGTCAAAGATAACCAAACAACTTTCTTGTGTGGCTTTCTTTTTCCCTTATTTGTGTATTCTAGGGAATCTGTAGTGGGAAGGTTCTGGGGATTGGTAACGAAAAAGAAGGATTATACATATTACAAAAAACAGTAAAACCTATAGTCGGAGCAACAATTCGTAGGGAGGACAATAGTGGAAAGCTATGGCATTGGAGATTGGGGCATCCCTCTATTAGAGCAATGCAACACATTGCAGATTTCAAGAATAAAGTTAATGCTGAAAGTCTGGAACGCTGTGAAATTTTTCCTTTGACAAAACAAAGTAGACTAAAATTTCCTAATAGCAATAGTAGATCAACTAGTCCTTTTCATTTGGTGCACTTAGATGTATGGGTCCATACGGAAAACCTACATATGATAAGAAGTACTATTTTGTTACCATAGTCGATGATCACATCAAATACACTTGGGTATGTCTAATTCAATCCAAATATAAAGTATTTGTAGTGTTGAAGAACTTCTTTGCTTTAATAAAGAATTAGTTTGACGAGAACATTAAGATCCTTAGATATGATAATGGTAGTGAGTTTTTAACTCGAAATGCAATAAATTTCTAGCTTATTGTGGTGTGATTCATCAAAGTAGTTGTTTATATACTCCATAACAAGATGAAGTTGTAGAGAGAAAGCATAGACACATACTAGAAGTAGCAAGAGCATTGAGTTTTTAGAGTTCAATGCCTATAAGATTCTGGGGAGATTGCGTTAGAACTGCTGTATACTTGATTATCAAATTACCAACAATAGTGCTGTAAGGAAAAACACTATTTGAGTTGTTACATGGCAAACCGCCTCAACTATCTTATCTTATAGTATTTGGTTGCCTTTATTATGCAAGTAGGTTACCCAAAGGTGATAAGTTCACAATAAGAGCTAGGAAAACAGTCTTTATAGGGTATCCAAAAACACAGAAAACATAAAAACTATATGATCTTGAAGACCATCAGTTTTTATTAGCAGAGATGTTCAATTCAAGGAATCAATATTTCCTTTCTAAATTGAAACACAAGAGGAACTGGCTGTCATTTCTCTATTCAAAGAGACAATGAACACAAGGGTAAATCAGACACATGTAGAAGATTCTCATATTGAGCATCATGCTGAAAAGGAACTGACACATGAAGCCATATATTCAACAACAGCAGATACAATTCAAGGAGCGGAAGCTTCAGTTATTAATTCACAAAATCCCAATGATGCAACACCGGATGCAGGAGAAGCAGTGGATCAACCTCAAACAAATGAAGCTCCAGCAATTACAAGACCTGATTAGGTTGAGATCCAACAACTCGAAGTATCAGTAGAAGGAGATAAAAAAAATGAGTTGCATAATCATGTTCAAGCAGACTCATATGGGAGGCCAAGCAGAACAACCAGACCTCCAATTTGGCTCAGTGACGATGTCACTTCTTTCAAGACAAAAGCTCGTTGTTCCTATCCTATCTCTTAATATGTGACCTACACTTATCTCAATCCCACCTATCAAGACTAATTGGGTTCTTTCTCTGTGCCAACAGAGCCCAGGTCATTCAAGTAGGCTTCTAAAGATCACAACTGGATTCAAGCAATGCAACAGAAAATTGATGCATTAAAAGGGAACAAAACTTGGGAATTAGTTCCACTACTTGCTGGAAAAAGAGCTATAGAATCAAAGTGGGTATACAAAATAACATATATAAGGCCAATAGAGAGATAGACAAGTACAAGGCTCGTTTAGTGGCAAAGGAATACACACAAAGGGAAGGACTGAACTACGAAGAAACTTTCTCCCAAGTGGAAAAAATGGTTACAGTCATTAGTATGGTGGCTTCAAAGAACTGGTTTTTGTACCAAATGAATGTAAACAATGCTTCCCTTCAAGGAGATTTATATAAAGAAGTCTATGTATTTTCCCCAAGGTTTTCATAGATATGGTAAGTATAAGGTATGCAAGCTTTTGAAGTCTCTATATGGACTCTTATAAGCATCGAGGAAATAAAATATCAAGCTAACCATTGTTCTATTAGAAGCTGGGTACCGCCAAAGTCCACATGGTCATTCTCTATTCACTAAACAGAGAGAAGGATGTGTTGTGATTATTTTACTCTATGTTGATGACCTACTTATCACTGGGAGTGACAAGGACCTTATTGATGAGGCAAAATAGACCTTGCACAATAGTTTTAAGGTCAATGATCTTGGAGAACACGTATTTCTTGGGTATAGAAGTGTTGAGATCAAAACAAGGGATACTCCTCAATCAGAGGAAGTATGCCTTAGAACTAGTTTCTGATTTTAGACTCAGTGGTACAAAGCCAGTCTCAACACCACTTGAGGCTAATACTAGACTAATCACTATTGAATTTGATAAATTAACAGGTGACATTGATGATCCTCTACTGGAAGACATATGCGGTTATCAAAAGCTGGTGGGAAAGCTGATTTATCTTATCATCACACGCCCAGATATTTGCTTCACAGTATAAGTACTCAGTCAATTCATGCAACAACCAAAGAAATCACACTAGGAAGCTGCATTGAGGGTAGTAAGGTACATTAAAGGTCGCCCTAGTTTAGGGGTATTTCTGAGCCAAACCTTAGCTACTCACTTAACGGCCTACTGCAACTCTAATTGGGCCGCTTGTCCTAATACCAGGCGCTCAATCACATGATATGTTATTAAATTAGGTGACTCATTGATCTCATGGAAGTAAAAAAAAACGCACATTGAGACAAAGCTCAGCAGAAGCTGAATATCGCATCACGATTGCTTGTGTGGTAGAAGTTATGTTGTTAGTTGGCTTGTTGCAAGATTTAGGCGTGCCTATATGCAGACCAATCCAACTTCACTATGATAGCAAAACTGCCATCCAACATGCAGCAAATCCCATGTTTCATGAGCACACCAAACATATAGACATTGATTGTCATTTTATCCGCGAGAAGGTGAAAGAAGGTCTCATTCAAACCAAGTATCTTGCTACACAGTCTCAGATGACATACCTCCTAACTAGAGGTATAGGTGTTAGTCAACGTCATATCCTTCTTTCCAAGCTAGGAGTGCTCGATGTCTTTCATCCTCCAGCTTGAGGGGAAGTAATGGAAGATGTAGAGTAACGAAGAATGCAGCTTAGCGGTGGTCGTTATTAGAGTCACTTAGGTTATCTGTTAATTAGCTGTCAAGAAATTAATACAAAGTCGGTTAGTTAGAGCACGTGATGTGCACGTGTGAAATATGAGCTAACATAACTCACAAATTATATAATTGTGTATCAGCTCTCATTTGCTATTGAAAAATATAGAATACTTCGTCAATTTCCTCCTCCTCTTCTTCCTCTCTATAAGAATTAGGTCAGAATTTTCGACTCAATTGCTCATTCGGACATTACTATATTTTGGTTCTTTGTTAAGCTTCTTGAATAGGAAAAATATGGACTTCAAGTTGTCTTTTTCATTTTTATGTTTTAAAGTAAGCAAGTGGGACTTGTGAGTCCACTCGTCAAATAATAAGATAGCCTCACATATCCAATTTTGATTATGTGACTCATATAAAATTTCTCGGGAAAACTACTTAAAGGATTTCTTTTTCAATAGGGAAGGTCTACTCAGTTAAGGTATTTTACGTGAATGGCCAAACATTTTATGCACTTTTCCCTATCATGAATACGAGAGATTTTCCCAAATCTTTTTGATAAACTACTACTATTTTGGTTGTTCTAGTGGATATTTTCTGAATTACTTATCAAGACCGCTATTATTTTTTTTTCGACGAAGCATAGGCGTTGTTGGTGATGATGGGAACATCTTTATCCGAATGCAAAATAAAATCTTAAAAATCACCTCAAAGTCAAATGAAATGAGTGAAAGAATAATTTATTCACCGGAGGCACTTAAGTTAATTAATTTATAGAATAATTTATATTTCGTATATTTGTAGTTTAAGTTAAATTATGAGCAACCCCATTTCCAACCGAGAGGTTGTGAGTTCAAGTCTTCCCAAGAGCAAAGGTAGGAAGTTCTGGAAAGAATGCCGGAGTTCTATTTAGAAACAGCCTTTCTACCCCAGGATAGAGGTAAAGTCTGCGTACACACTACTTCTCAGATTATATTGGATTGTCCCCATATTATATTGGGTTGTTCCAGTAGTAGTTTAAGTTAAATGAGCTTAGATTCATCGTTTATTAGGACGAATTTAAAAAGAATGCTTGTGAGGCCACTTCAAGAATCTTTTCAGAACTTAGGGAAAAGCAGGTTCTTGGAAGCAAATACTTTGCACCATTTTAAAATGCTTGAACTTGACACTAAAGTTAGAATTTTAAATCGGTGGATATTAACTCCCACTATTGTGGGAAAATACATTTTTATTTGATGGCCATTTCATAAGTGGAAAATAATTATCAGAATAATAAAAGGAATTAAAAAAAAAGAAATAATTACAAGAAAATACACTTGACATCACACTGTAACAAAAAATAGCTCATATTTTTAAGTTTTACCCGATCTAGCCCATATTGTACAAATTCTAAAAGCACTAGCAAATTCAAATCTATGGAGTTAAATTTGTGTTCTCACAACCATTGCTTTGACTCTCTTTTCTTCTTACGTCTTCTACATATGCTTCAAGGAGCCGTCATAGATTTAACTCCATAGATTTTGAATTTGCTAGAGCTTTCAGAATACGTACAATATGGGCTAGATTGAGTAAAACTTAAAAATATAGATATTTTTGTTATGGTGTGATGTCAAGTGTATTTTCTTGTAATTCTTTTATTATTTTATGCACACACATGAAATTATATACGTATAATAGTATATTATTCCATATATACGTGGAGAGTAAAAACTGTTTATAACAAATTATATGCTCAGATAACTGGGTAAATAAGAAGATAAGCCGAAAAGATAAAAAAGAATTACAGTGACTAGAAACCTTGTAAAATATCAACAACTCAGCAGCCATATATATCATTCCCCTTTTGTCACCTTCTTCTTTTCCATAACAAAAGCAGGAAGCTTCATATTTATCGTCTTCTCTTCTTTAGCTTCTCGACAAAGCAAAACCACTAAACTTCACCAGCTCAACTGGGGACCATCTTCAACCATGACAAAAATCCATAACCGTTTTACAATAAAAATAGACATTTTTTAGTTTATGATTCTAATTATTTTAATTTATATACAAAAGTTATTTTTACCTTAATTAATTTGGCCATAGCATAATGTACAGTATAATTTTTTGACAACGAAATTGGATTGTACCTTTATGCAAGGTAGCTACGCCCAGGATTGGAGGTGCCGGAAACTGCAGGGAACTCGCCGCACTTCCGGCACCGACCAACTACAAGAATCTGACGGCACGATGGGCATGAAGAGTGTGAACCAAGCCACGTGTCAATACACTGAACATGAAAGCCATGGCCACACTGAGGCAGAACCCTAATCTCGTCTCCTTCCCTATATTCCGCCAGACATATGGCGCACTCCGCCGCGGCGCCGGTGGTTGAAGAAGTACTGTCGTAGGTGAACTTAGGCAGCGACTGTAACACTTTTTTCTTCAACCCTCTGTTTGCCGCCGATGATGACTGACCTCCGGTACCTTCGCCAACTCGTCGGAGCCAAGAGCACCGAACTACCGAGATGAGTCCTATGATGCAGATGAATGCACAGAGTAGGGCAGCTGTGATTATGACGAAGTCGGGCTCCACTGATGCAGACGACGGCGGCTCCGCCGCAGAGGATTTGACCGGCAGCTGTGGAGTTGAGAAAGAGTTAGTGCTGAGCAGAAATCTAGGTCGAAGCGTCATAATTTATGATAAAGAGAAGTTAAACATATAAGAGAAATATAACGTGGACAAGCGTAATCAATAGGGGAAGTTGATATGTTGGTTGTGGAAATGAAATATAGAAATTTTTCGGTTAGCCATGCATTATATATACTCTGTATCATGAAGTTTTATTTTGTGTAATAGCTCCTTTTTGTCTCAATCTTACATTTCTGGGTTCACAAAAATCCGAATCCACAAATCAGTGAGATAAGACAACTAATGTCAGTTGTATTATATGAGACACGAAATAAAATTTTCCATCTATATCCCCTAATGATGTCACATAGTCTCAGAATACGATTTGTTACTTGATTAAAAAATAGGGAATATTACACAATATATTCATTTTTAAAAATAATAGTGGGAGAAATATATATATTTAATATACTACTCCCTCAGTTCCAATTTTGTGTGAACCTGTTTGCACTACTAAAATTCCGGAAAAAAGCGACCAAACTTTAGCGACCAAATTTGGTCTGTCAAGAAAAGCGACCAACGTTGGTCTCTAAATTGGAAAAAATAATAAAATAATTATTTTAAATACATTAGCGACCAAGGTTGGTCTCTATTTGATCAATAATTTCGTCAAAATGTTGACCGCACGGTCAGACTTGCTTGGTCAAAGAAATACTGAGATTAGCGATCAACGTTGGTCTCTATTGGAGGACCCACTTCTTAAATTTTAATAATTATAATAGATTTAAAAAAAATTATAAAATATAAATAAATATAATTTAAAATTAGCGACCAAAGTTGGTCGTTAATTAAAGGGTAAGCAAATAGAGACCAACTTTAGTCGCTAATATGTGACCAAATTATAAAATTTTAATAATTATATTATTATTTAAAAAAATTNATATATATATATATATACACACACACACACACACACACATATGCAATAGAGGTAGAGCTTAACCTCGGAAGGCAGAGTGGCAGTCTTATGCAATGTAGAGAAATGCAGATGAAGACAATGCTTAGTCTCGGAAGGCAGAATAGTAGCCTTATGCAATGCAGAGAAATGCAGATGGAGGTAGAGCTTAACCTCAGAAGGCAGAATGGCAGCCTTATGCAATGCAGAGAAATTGCAGATGGAGACAATTCTTAGTCTTGGAAGGAAGAATAATAGCCTTATGCAATACAAGAATGCAGATGGAGACAGAGCTTAGTCTCGGAAGGCAGAAAGGTAGCCTTATGCAATGAAGAGAAATTGCAGATGGAGACAATGCTTAGTCTCGGAAGGCAGAATGGTAGCCTTATACAATGCAGAGAAATGCAGATGGAGGTAGAGCTTAACCTCGAAAGGCAGAACGACAGCCTTATGCAATGCAAGAATGCAGATGGAGCCAAAGCTTAGTCTCGGAAGGCAGAAAGGTAGCCTATGCAATGCGATAAATAAAGGTGAAGAGTAACAAAATCTCTTAGCTGATAGATGATAGCTGATAGTTGATTATGTCATTGTGACTGCTGGGGATGTTATGTGCGGACAACACTTGTAAGTGAGTGGTGATTCTGAGAGCTGGACTTCTGTAAAATATGAATATGTAACCGTATCTGATGGTTCGATGTCTTGGGGTGCCTACATTCAAAGAAAAATCGTAAGTTTTGTCAAGGGGGAAGGTTAGCTCGTCTTCCCGTGGTCTCTACTTGTCCTACTTGGCGCTGTGTATCATCGAGGTAGCGTCGCTGAACAAAACAATTTGATAGTAGCCATACATGATTTGGTAATTTTTTTTTAAAATATGATGTAAATACATAATTTAAAACGATTTTCTTTTAGATGAACAGACGACTGCGACGCGGTCCAAGATATTGCAATTTCCTTTATTTCGAAATTTTGAGGGTCCTCCTCAAAATTCTGCCCTAGTTTACTGGGCTGGTGCTTGCGACGGCTGCGCGTTGGTGAATGGCTGAAGATCAACTTCAGAATTTTGAGGGTCCTTCTCAAAATTCTGCCCCAGTTCCAATATTTGGAGGGGGGAATGAAATTTTTATTGAATTGTGACTGAACCCATGAGGCTGCCTACGTATTCCCTCTTAAACGGGAATCAAGTCAGACGTAGTTCAACTTACATCATACAGAAATTATAATGATTACACATAATAACGCTTGACCGCATCTGAATTAATTGGCTTTAGCCAGACTTCTCCATCCATTTCTGCGAGTATGGGGGCTCCTCCGGTTAGAACTCGGTGAACCATGTACGGGCCTTGCCAGTTGGGAGAGAATTTTCCTTTGGCTTCATCTTGATGTGAAAATATTTTCTTCAGTACCAGCTGTCCTGGTGTAAATTTTCTTGGCTTGACTCTTTTGTTGAAAGCTATGGACATTCTATTCTGATAAAGTTGACCATGACAAACTGCGTTCATTCTTTTTCCATCTATGAGGGCTAACTGCTCCTAGCAACTCTTTACCCATTCTGTGTTTTCAAGTTCCGCTTCCTGTGTAATCCTCAACGAGGGAATCTCTACTTCAGCGGGAATGACTGCCTTTGTACCATAAACCAACATGTAAGGAGTTGCCCTGGTTGATGTGCGAACTGTGGTGCTTAATCTTGAACATCTCACACATTTCTTTCATCAGGTCACTATTGAGATTGGAATCATTATCAGTGATAATCGACTCTGGGAGGCCGAACCGACAAATGATACGGTCGCAGACAAAGTCTGCCACAACCTTCTTGATCACCGCCTTATATGATGCTGCTTCAACCCATTTGGTAAAATAATAACCGGAACATGATATGGTCGCAGACAAATTCTGCCACAACCTTCTTGGTTACTGCCTTATATGATGCTGCTTCAACCCATTTGGTAAAATAATAACCGGAACATGATATGGTCGCAGACAAATTCTGCCACAACCTTCTTGGTTACTGCCTTATATGATGCTGCTTCAACCCATTTGGTAAAATAATAACCGGAACATGATATGGTCGCAGACAAATTCTGCCACAACCTTCTTGGTTACTGCCTTATATGATGCTGCTTCAACCCATTTGGTAAAATAATAACCGGAACATGATATGGTCGCAGACAAATTCTGCCACAACCTTCTTGGTTACTGCCTTATATGATGCTGCTTCAACCCATTTGGTAAAATAATAACCGGAACATGATATGGTCGCAGACAAATTCTGCCACAACCTTCTTGGTTACTGCCTTATATGATGCTGCTTCAACCCATTTGGTGAAATAATCAATTGCCACTAGAATGAACCTGTGACCGTTTGATGCGGCAGGCTTGATAGGTCCGATGACATCCATTCCCCAAGCGGCGAACGACCATGGCGAGCTTGTTGCAGTAAGCTCATTTGGAGGCACCTTTATCATATCCGCATGTATCTGACAGCGATGGCATTTTTGGACATACTGGATGTAGTCCGTTTCCATGGTCATCCAAAAATAACCAGCTCGGAGTATTTTTTTGGCTAAGACGAAACCATTCATGTGTGGGCCACAAGTCCTTGCATGAACCTCCTCCAACAATCTGGATGCTTCCTTTGCTTCGACACACCTTAGCAATCCTAAATCGGGAGTCCTCCTATACAGTATTCCTCCGTTGCGAAAGAAGTGATTGGATAACCTTCGTAGTGTGTGCTTCTGAGTAGCGTTTGCAAGCTCTGGATATTCTCCCGTTGTCAAGTACCTATTGATATCATGGAACTAGGGTTTTTCGTCTGCTTCTTCCTCAACGTGAGCACAGTAAGCTGGCTGATCATGAATTTTCACCGGGATATGATCGATGAAGTTCTTATCTGGATGATGAATCATGGATGATAAGGTGGCCAATGCATCGGCAAACTCATTCTGGACTCTGGGGACATGCTGGAATTCTGTCTTTGTGAACCTCTTTCTCAACTCCTGTACATGATGCAAGTACAGGAGTATCTTGGATTTCTTGGTTGCCCATTCTTCTCGGACCTGATGTATAAGCAAATCAGAATCCCCGATTACTAGTAACTCCTGAACGTTCATGTCAATGGCCAGCTTGAGCCCTAAGATGCAGGCTTCATAATCGGCCATGTTGTTGGTTCACGGGAACCTGAGTTTGGCAGACACCAGGTAATGCTGGCCTGTTTTTGATGCCAAAACTCCTTTGAAATTTTCTGCTCCATCGAAAAACATTCTCCAACCATCGTAGGATTCCGCAATATCTTCTCCTACGAAGGATACCTCTTCATCAGGAAAATACATTTTTAGAGGCTCGTATTCTCCGTCCACGATATTTTCGGCAAGATGATCTGTCAGTGCCTGTCCTTTGATTGCCTTCTTAGTCATGTAAACAATGTCGAATTCACTCAGTAGTATTTTCCACTTGGCTAGCTTGCCCATGGGCATGGGCTTCTGAAAGATGTACTTTAGTGGATCCATCCTTGATATGAGATAAGTGGTATAGGCACCGAAATTATGCCTCAACTTCTGAGCTACCCAAGTCAGAGCACAATAGCTGTGTTCTAATAGAGAATACCGGGCCTCGTATGGGGTGAACTTCTTGCTGAGGTAATGGATGACTTGCTCCTTTCTCCCTATTTCATCGTGTTGTCCCAAAACACAACCGAATGCCCCATCCAGTACTGCAAGGTAGAGCAATAGCGGTCTACCCGGTTCAGGTGGAACCAAAACTGGCGGTGTTGACAGGTATTCATTGATTCTATCGAAGGCTTTCTGACAATTATCAATCCATTTAGTGGTGGCATCTTTATTCAACATCTTAAAGATGGGATCACAAGTGACAGTGGACTGAGCTATGAACCGGCTGATGTAGTTGAGTCTCCCCAAGAAACTCATAACCTCTTTCTTGTTCTTTGGCAGTGGAAAATCTTGAATGGCCTTAACCTTTGACGGATCTAGTTCTATTCCTCGTCGACTTACAATGAACCAAAGCAGTTTTCTGGCAGGAACCCCGAATGCACATTTGGCGGGATTCAGTTTCAAGTTGTATCTTCTCAATCTGTTGAAGAACTTCCTCAGATCTTCCATGTGGTCAGTGGATTTCTTGGATTTGATGAAGACATCGTCTACATACACCTCAATCTTTTTGTGTATCATGTCATGGAAAATAGTAGTTATGGCCCTCATGTAGGTGGCCCCAACATTCTTTAACCCAAACGTCATCATCTTATAACAATACATCCCCCACGACGTAATGAAAGCCATTTTCTCCGCATATTCTTCGTCCATCCATATCTGATGATACCCAGCAAAACAATCAATGAAGGATTGCAACTCATGCTTGGTGCAGTTGTCAATCAGGATGTGTATGTTTGGCAAGGGGAAGTCATCTTTTGGACTGGCCCGGTTGAGATCCTGGTAGTCAACATAGACTCTGACCTTCCCATCCTTCTTTGGCATTGGCACAATGTTGGCCAACCATGTTGGATACTCCACTACTCTGAGGACCTTGGCTTTGACTTGTTTGGTAACTTCCTCCTTGATTTTCAAACTCATGTCTGGCTTGAACTTCTTGAGCTTCTACTTTACCGGCAGACATGTCGGATCTGTTGGCAGTTTAATAGCTATAATAGATGTACTGAGACCGGTCATATCATCATATGACCAGGCAAATATATTCTCTTATTCTTTTAAGAGCTCCGTGTACTCTTCCTTTTCTGATGGTGACAGGTGAACATTGATGCGCGTTTCCTTGACATTCTCTGTATCCCCCAAGTTGATAACCTCGATCTCGTCCAAGTTAGACGTAGGCCTATTCTCAAAGTCCTCAACCTCTTTAACGACCTCTTCTGGTATTTCATCCTCTTCTGAGTCTATATTCGTTCGTTGCGCTATCTCGTCACATGTCACATTCGTCGGTTCATCAATATAAGTAATAGTAATGCTGTGTAAATAAAGTAAATGACAGAGAAAATTATAAGAGCGAGATTTATAAGAAACTGAAATGCTTTGATAAATTCCAAAATTGTTTTGAACATCGGAGCTCTTTCAAAAATTTAAAGATAATACGGAAAGGAAATCGACTAGTGAAAAAGTAAAAGATAATGCATAGTGTTTTGTTCAGCCTTGCTACCCCGAAGCTTTCCGGGCCTTGGTGGTTCTGACGGACCAGTTGTTGAGATGTGCCCTTCTGCTTAAGATGATCATGCCAGAGTGCACGAACTAACCTTTTGGGGAGGGGAACAAAACAAAATAAAAACAAAAAAGGTAATAAGTTAGTACGGATTTTGAAAAAATGTTCAAATATTTAAACACATAGTGCAAGAATATAAATCGTGTCCTAAATTGGGTGCGTCGTTGTGCCCGAGGTAGGCCTAGTGACAAGTTGATTTGTAGAACTTATAATGCTAAATGCCTCATTTTATTGACAAAAATAAGACAAATCCCAAAATGAAACTAAAATTGCATAAAGTAAAAATGTCACTAATGGCCATTGGCCTTATTACATTTTAAAGCGAAAAAGATTCCTAACTACTTGGTCCCAGAAGGACCTTCCCCAGACTCGGCATATTTTGCTCCATCGAACAACTTTACCAGCTCACATAGATTTTCCAGTAAAAATGCCTTCGCCAGGCTTTCGCCTCCTCAACGTTTTGACAGTCGGTAACTCTTTTCCTCACTTTCCCTTCCAACTCCAGCAGACTGTATTCCAGCTTCTCACTAGCCCTGGTGACTCTCTCTTTCCATTTGTTGATTTGGTTACTTGATGGGAGGTTCCTCCACCAGGTCAGCAAGAGTGAGGGTATGTTGACCATACCGAAGTTGGGAACTTTGTCATTCATTTCATGCGGAACAAAGGGTTAGACACTTATCCCCGCCGGACCGACTATTTAAACCAATAATTAGCATAAAAAGCATTTAGTTTTCCAAATAAATGCACAGAATATGGTGGTGCCCATTTGGGTTTCAAGGAAACCCGGTAGACTTTGGACAAGGCTATCTTAAAGAGTCATTATGCGGACAACATAACTGATGCACAGTTAAATAGAATAAGGTTTCTATGGGGTATTAGATCGGTACCCTTGAGCAGACAACTCAAGAGGGAATGGCACGGAGCCGTCGACTGCACCGCTGTTCGACTGGTTTTACCGCAAATATGCCTTTGCCAAATTTAGGGGGAATAATATCAGAAGAGAGCAACAACTCATTATAAGCGTTGCTATGATATTTGTTGGGCACAAGTGGAATATGATATTAAATATGCAATTACAAAAATGAAATAAATTGTCATGTATTTTCACGTTCATAATGATTACAATAATTGCTCAAAAATTACAACAATATTGAAGGAAAGCAGTAAAAGAAAAAATTAAACATAAAAAAGAAAAAAAAGAAACAAAAATCCAAGTCAGTTTCGAATAAAGACATTAAATAAAGCAATAAAATATAAAAAAGAGCAATAATGGCACATATAACATGAAGTGGTAAAAGCCTAAAGATATCCCCAGCAGAGTCGCCATGCTGTCGACGCCCCATTTTTTCTCGCGAAATGGGGTTTACAACATTTGGGAAGACAACTCTATTCTCGTTTGGGATTTGGGTTTTGGATTTGGAGAGTCTCCACCTAATGATTAAGTGCATTAGGACACTAAGAGTTTTTGAGTTGGAAAACCAGAGTTCGGGTAAGGGCTAGAAATTATCTCGAGTAGAAGGTGTTAGGCACCCCTCAAAATTCACTAGTGTGGTTCCCGGCCATGTTACAATTGTGACTTTACAAATAAGCAATTAGGGCTCAAATAAAGGGGCTTACACACATGTTTAAACTCATTTGAGAAAAAGATAATGCATGATTTCGTAAAGAAGGAAAAGAAAGATTTAAATAACTCATAGAGAAAACAAATAAGAAAGCACATAAAGAGAGGGGAGTCCTAGGTTTATACATAATATGGATCACCCCACACAACACCCGGTAACCGTTTATACACGTGGTGTTATCGCGTGGTCATCATATCCATATTCTACCCTCCCACCCCATTAAGGTATTAAACGCGGAACGGTCTCGTTTCACTTATTGCATGCTATTACCCGCTCTATCCTATCAGTCCCGGAGGTACTTAGGACTACTAATCCTAAAGGGTAGGATATTAGGCTGATTGGTTTTCAAAGGAAAAAATCTAAGGCGACATATAAAACACATACTGCATGTTGGGGG
>MU742003.1:8817-22320 GCA_026770625.1 Nicotiana glauca
TGTGAGTTTTCGGATTTTTGGAAAATGTTGTTAGCTTCGAGAATTGTTATGGTATGTGCCAAGCGGCACCTTAGGCACCATTTTTATTTTACAAATTCAGTTTATTTTATTTATTTTCCGCAATTATGGTTATCTTCCGCATTGTTAGGCTTACCTAATCGTAGGGACTAGGTGCCATCACGACATGTTCATGGAGGGTGAACTGGGGTCGTGACATCAGCCGACTAGTACTTTATTATTTTGGCTCGTCTACCTTTGTTTATATGGCTTATTGTTATTCAGGTCATGACCTTAACGGCCTAGACTTAGTATTTCAGATGTTGTGTTGCCCGATCTATTGGGCTCCTAGTTTAGTTAGCTAGTATGTTTAGTGGCTAACTCGATCAAATACAATATTGAGTGCCAGTCGTGCCTCCTCTAGTTTGGGGCGTGACATAGACAATTAGTAGCCGATCTTTGTTTAGGCACTAAAATTCACAGGTAGTACTTAATCAAAAGTCTATTTCTACTCAATTTTCACAAAAATAACTTATAAATTTATGTTAAGATTAATGCATATAAGAGTATAAGATTTGATAATATTTTGATGATATTTTTATTGTTCAACATTTTACATTTTAATATTCGTGTAGCACGAAGCTCCAACATGAATTGTTAATCAACTTTTTTTACACTTTGTAAGTTCATTCGATGATTTATAATTTTGATTATAGTTAGTTTTTTTTTAAACTTTTGGATATTACGATTAATTTTTAAAGTTTTGAACGGGTTAATATTCATGACTTTGAATTCAACTACGAATTTTCGTTTACTCTTCTTTATTATTTTGACACCTAAATTTTCTTATCCTCTCAAATAATTATAATTAGCTTAAATAATGTAACTCTATTGTGGAATTTAAGTGAGATATAATGAAATGGTAAAGAATATTACAATAGATAGGAAATCCTATACCAATCTATATTCACCTAATACTCCGAAATTTATCGTGAGTGCGTAGTAAATACTAATCCAACTTGGACAAAATGCTAGATAACATGATAGTTTATCGACCTTAATTAAATTCCAGTTCCATCCATCTACAGTCAACTTGGACAAAAATGTCATGGCAATATTTTTAGTACTGTTTTAAAAAAAATATTATTATAAAACTCATTGATCTACTCAAACATAGGCCTAAGTAAAAAGGGGAACTTTTACATCTTGGTTTTCTTCAACGGAAGTTGTCAAAGGAAATACCTTGACATCTTCCTCGAGCACAACATACTTATTACGGTTATGATTATCATTCATATAGTGATTTTCTTATCCAAAACACAGTAATACAGAATATAGCAAACACCCAAGATCTCTATGGCACTTCCATGAGAAGCAAAACTAGCTCAGATACTAACTAAGAATGTTTAAGTTAATATCCAATATCTTCAAACTTAGAACCATCGCTCATATTTTTAATATTTTTCTTCACATTTGAGGAACTATCAATGTTGCAGTTAGGATAAACTAATACTATTTTTATGCAACATCAAAAAATTCATCAAATGCAATGCACTATCATACATCCATTGTTGTAAAAGTCCGTTTTGATTATACTATCGTTGTTAATAGATACTTTTCTCATCGCGAGGCAACTGAGTAATAACAATATACATGGTAGCTAGAAAGTATGGTTTCTAGCTGAGAACCTCTATGAAGAGAAGTTTCAATTTTTTTTAATTGAGTTCCAAAGGGACAATTTGAAACTGAAGCAATTTATAAGAAGGGTCTTGATATTATGGCGGGTATAGTTTGAGGAAATGTTTTTTTTTTTTTTTTCAACGGAAGCTCTTTTAGTAGGACAAATTATGGTGAAAGTTGTGCTATTTGATTTGATTATATAAGTTTTGTTCATGTATTTTTCTAATCCAAGTAGATAATTAATTGTCGGTCTTTAGGCATCAAAATTCAGATGTAGTACTTAATTAGGCCATCTCCAACGCTAGCACTATTTTTTGCATCAAATTTCACATTAAAATGGTGTAACACCAAATTTACTCCAACCATTATACCATTTTTAACACCAAATCTTCTCTCTCTTCTATATTATATTATTATCTTCTATTTACTTTTTATTTTTTATTTCCTTCAAACTAATACTATCTTTTTTCTTTTTTCCATATTCATTATATGTAATTCATATTCACCACTTATATAATCATTTATAACAAAGTTATTCTAAAGGATAAATTAACACAAAGTGAAATCATTGATAAAAGATAATTAAATAAAAATTACATCATTGTCAAATTTAATTTAAGTACCACATAAATATTTAATTTTCGCCTCTATTCTCCCATAAATGCTCGATTAATGCATTATGAAGTGCGAAATGCGCATCTTTATCCTTAATTTTTTTGTGTCGAGTTAAAAATTATTCAAATCGGTGATCTTCATCTATTACCATTTCTACCGTAGGAGCTGGACATTCACGTGCATCTTCAATTGGTGCATTAAGATCATGCTCATCCTCAATTTCATTTATGTTTTTAATGTAATTTCAATTTTAATGTATCCTCCTTTTATGTATTTTAATTATAATATATTTTTATTTTATGTATTGTTAATTTTCTTTTTTAAATTTTAGTTTTCACTTTTTAATTTTAGCAACATTAGATATCTTAACATTTGCATTTTTTATTTTTAAATAATTGTTAAATTTCTTTTTATACAATTATAATAATAATAAAATTAACTTATAATTTTATATAAATATAATATATATACTAAAATTAATATATCAAAAATAGAATATAAAATTAAAATTATAAAGATCTTACTATAAAAGTTAATTATATGCACAATATTTCACGGCCCAAAATCCCAACCCGGTCGTGATGGCGCATCTCGTGAAGACAAGGTCAGCCAACAGATTAACAATACCTCTTTTAACAGTTACTTAACACGAATGGGTCAAACCATAGTGTACCTTGTCATAAATGCGGAAGGAAATGATAAAAACAGGGAACCAGCCCGAAATCGGGGTGTCACAAGTCACGAGCATCTTAAGAATCTAAGCACTATTATAAGACCAGTAATATACATAATGGAATTTAGAATCAAAGGAAGAGATACGGTGTCGCGAACGCTGATGGTCTCCTTGCTTAGCTACGATGGCAAAATCTCCAATCAGCTCAAGACCCGCTACTGGGTGAACAATTACCTGCGTCTGCACACGAGATGCAGGGAGTAAAGTGAGTACTCCAACTCAGTGAGTAATAAAAATAAATAATGACTGAAAGCATGAAATCTCATAAAGGCACAAATAACGCCATCTCAAGCAGTAAAAATCAGTCACGTAATAAAATAGTGAAGTAACACATGATTCTCTTTTTAAAAATAGTGAAGACACTTAATTTCAACAAGTAAGAAAATAATCAGAAACTTGCCCCTCGGGCTCAATATCAAATTTTCAATACAGTATCAGCCCCACGGGCTCACTCCCAACTCACAAACACACAACGTCAGCCTCTCAGGCTCACTCCCAACTCACAAAACACAACATCAGCCTTTCAGGCTCACTCCCAGCTCACAAAACATAACATCGGCCTCTCGGGCCCACTCCCAACTCACATGGGTACCCAACATCAGCCTTTCGGGCTCACTCCCAACTCATAAAACACAACATCGGCCTCTCGGGCTCACTCTCAACTCACCTGGGTACCCTGCACTCACTGGGGGTGTGTACAGACTCCGGAGGGGCTCCTACAGCCCAAGCGCTATATCATAAGTCCTTAAAGCCTTCACACATCACACTCGAGGCCTGAAAGCCTCCTCAATAACACTCGAGGCCTGGAAGCCTCCTCACATCACTCAACATATCCTCACATATGGCCCTCGGCCTTAATCAGTCCAGAAAATAATTAAAAGCCCCTTGGGTATCAGTAAAACAATGGTGCTCAGCTCAAACAATATTAAAAATATCATTTAAATCTCAAGTGGAGTATAAATATAGCTGAGTTCATGAAACAGTATAATTCAGTTGGACTAAGTTCAAGTAATATTTCAATTAGTGAGGAAAAACAATGATGAAAATTTACAAAGGATTTCAAATAGTCGGCACGAAGCCCAAATATGGCAATAAGCTCAAATCATAGTGAAAAACATCAAGTTTTTATCAAATACGCGGTAAAATATCAACCGGGATGGACCAAGTTACAATCCCCAATAGTAAATGACTCCGCGCTCGTCATACAGCGCGTGTTTCATCTCAACATAGCACTATATTGTGCAAATTCGGAGTTTCAAACCCTCAGGACATCATTTAAAATTATTACTCACCTCGAACCGGTAAAATTCCTCGCTCGCGACGCCCTTGCCCCTCAAATAGGCCTCCACGCGCGTCGAATCTAACCAAAATCAGAGCGAATACATTACAATATGCTAAGGGAACACCACCCACTCGTAAACAATCGAAAAATATCAAGAAATCTCGAAATTTGCAAAACCCGAGCCCCGGGCCCACGTCTCGGAATCCAAAATTTTTTACATCAATACGATCCTTATCTCGCCACGAGTCTATACATACCAAATTCACAAAAATCGGAGTTCATTTGACCCCTGAAATCACCATTTCTATCCAAGAGGTTTTTCTACCCTTTTCAAAAAAAATTCTCAAATTAAACACCAAAACTTGCAATAGATTCGAGTTATACAACCAAAATTGAGTTAAGAACACTTACCCCATTGTTCTCTAAGAAACTTTGTCCAAAAATCGCCCAATCCGAGCTCCAAATCGTCAAAAATGGGAAATGGGAACGAAGTCCACTTTCTAGAACTTAATCATTCTGTCTAGGTAAATCCTTCTTCGCGAACGCGATGCCTTGTCGCGAACGCGAAGAACAAAATGTTCAGGTTCAAAAATTGTTCTTCGTGAACGCGATGCCTTGTCGCGAACGCGAAGAACAAAAATGTTCAAGTGCATAATTTACTCTTCCCGGACAGCCTCTAGTAAAATGCCCATAACTTTTGTTAAATATGTCCAAATTATGATTTCTTTATCTTTATAGAAACTAGACACGAAGGGCTACAACTTTCATTTTTTAATCACCTCACAATTCCTTGTATATAAAAAGATATGAGTTTCTGAAGTAGGACCTGCACGACAGAAAATTCCTTCTTCGCGAACGCAAAGAACAAAAGTCCCAGATGACAATTCCTTCTTCGCGAACGCGAATCACTATCGCGAATGCGAAGACCAAAAGTCTCAGAAGCCAATTTCTTCTTCGCGAACGCGATAGGACCTCGCGGACGCGAAGGACAACACCAGATACCAGCAACAGCAGTTCAAAACCTTCCAAAAATGACCCGTTGGCCATTCGAAATCACCCCGAGGCCCTCGAGACCTCAACCAAAGGCACAAATATGTCCTATTAGCTTATTCAAACTTGCTCGAACCATAAAAACACTATCGTTAACATCAAAATTGTCAAGTTTTCATCAAATTAAGGCTTAAGTTAAACTAAAACTTTCAAAACTCACATTCAATCAAAAACCCGA
Source organism: Nicotiana glauca (assembly GCA_026770625.1). NCBI lineage: Eukaryota > Viridiplantae > Streptophyta > Magnoliopsida > Solanales > Solanaceae > Nicotiana > Nicotiana glauca. The sequence goes on from MU742003.1 coordinate 14,353, forward strand.
CCTAAACCCCTCCGAATCAACTGAAATTTTGCACACAAGTCCAAAATCACCTAATGAAGCTATTGAAACTCTCGAAATTCCATTGCGACTCCGGGATCAAAATTTCACCTATCAACCGAAAATCGTCAAAATACTAACTTCGCCAAAATAGGCTAACTTCTTCACCGGACCTCCAAAATTACTTCTGATTGCGCTCCTAAGCCTTAAATCATCCCCCGAAACTAACCGAATCATTGGAATTCAATTCCGAGCACTCTAACTCACAAGTCAACATCCGGTTAACTTTTCCAAACTAATTCTTCCTTAAAGAGACTAAATGTCTCATTTCTTACCAAACTCTATCCGAATCACTTCAAATTCACCAAACACATATACTGAAATATGAGGAAGCATAAAACGGGAAAAACGGGATAAAAATTGCATGAGATGATGGGTCGGATCGTCACAATAAATGATAAATTAAAAGTCCAAAAATAAAAAAATTGAATAAAATAATATTAAACCAAATATAGAGTGATGAATACTGTTGCACCAAATTTGGTGCAACACTATTCATGATCTATAATAGTGCAAAAAATGGTATTGCATTGGAGTTAAAAAAACACCATTTCTTGCACCAAATCCAGATTTGGTGCAAGATTTAGAGTGGCCTTGTGTCACGATCCCAAACCTGGTCGTGATTGCGCGCAACACAACTGCTAGGCAAGACCGACCAATTTCACTCTCAACCCGAGCATAAGGCTCAAAACCATTTGCTTGAAAATCATTAACAACATGGAAATCAAATATATAACTGATAAATAGAAATAATCTGAAGAATCCACAATACTGAACAACCTCCCAAAGACCTGGGGGTCATGAGTCTAGAGCCTCTACCAGAATAGCACAAATATTCTGTAAAACAACATAGTCTGAAGTACGCGGAAAAGTCAAATAACAGAAAATAGGAGAGAAGTCGGGTCCTGCGGATGTCAGGCAGCTACCTCGACAACTCCGTGTAAAGGCCCTGAAGAACAGCAATAAGCTCAGATAGCTCCTGGAGTACCTGAATCTGCACACAAGGTGCAGGGAGTAAAGTGAGTACTTCCAACTCAGTGGTAATAGACATGTATAATGTCTGACAGTAAGAAATCCCAAAATATGGCACAAAGTAAAGCTAGGAACAGTACTCCTACACGTTTAACAGTGTAATAACAGCTAACAGAAATAGTCAAAGCAGATAAATATATCAATGCATGAATGAAATGCAATGCACATGACCGCTACGGCGCGTAGCCCGATCCATTTGGGTACCCGCGCTCATTGTGGGGGTTCAGACTCCGGAGGGGCTCCTACAGCCCAAGCGCAATATCATAGTAACATACGCCGTGGCGTGCAGCATGATCCACTATCAGTCCAGCTATATGCATGCAAGCCACACAGGCACAGTCAACTTACCAGTTTTAGTTCCAATTATCAGAAATTATCAACTAGGTGTTTGAAACCTTAGAATTTTGCTAGTCATTTCAGGACAAATGTTTAGCTCAGGACTGATATCATGAAGACATGCTATAAATCACAGAATTAGTGATAATACTCCCTACGGAATCAAAATAACCGGCACGCAACCCAAATATATCCATAACCATCCAAGTAGGAGGTTTACCAGCTAATTTATAGCTAACAACACAGTACAACATCACNGGCTAATGGGACATAACCCAATCGAAAGAACTCAAAAAACACCCAAAAATACAAAGTTGGAAAAACCCAAGCCCCGGGCCCACTTCTCGAAAAATTATAAAATTCACATTTTTGGAATCCTCGTCTCACCACGAGTCCATACATATAAAGTTAATCAAAATCGGAGTCCAATAGCCCCTTCAAATTTCAAATTTTCAATAACAAAAACCAAGCCCTAAATTCTCCAATTTCTACCCAATTTTCAGAGATTTAGATGATGATTCTTCCATAAAATCACGTAATTAGATCATAAAACTTACCTCCAATCGAAACCTAGTTGAAATCCTCTAACTCTCTCATCCAATAGCTCCAAAATGTGCTCAACAATGGTGGAAAATGATTTTTGCTCGCGGATGTTATGTTATAAAACCCTTCTGTCCGCCCAGTTTTTCCTTCATCGCGTTCGCGACACTACCCATGCGAACGCGATGAGCATTATTTTAAATTTCCAAATTTCTCTTACGCGAACGCGACCTGCCACTCACGATCGCGATGCCCAAAGACCAGAACCCACGCGAACGTGACCTCACCTCACGAGAACGCGTACAACAAAAATACTGGTCCCAAATTCCTTCCTCGCGAACGCGCAACACCTATCGCGAACGCGATCATCCAGCTTCCTCCACTACGCGTTCGCATCAACACCTTCGCGAACGTGAAGGCCAAACTCCCAGACTTCCAATTTCCTCTATGCGTTCGCGTCCACCACCACGCGAATGCGATGCCTCAAAACCTACAACACTTATGACAACAAATCGGATCTCCTAGCCAACCAAAAATGATCCGTTTGAACCCCCGAAATCACCACGAGGTCCCCGGGACCCCATCCAAAACAACCAACCTACTCCAAAAACATGATATGAACTTGTTCCAATCATAAAAACACGACCTTTAACACAAAAATCATCAAATTACGACGAATTCAAGCCTAAGTTTCAACTATAACTTCTGAAACTAACATTCGATCAAAAACCTGACCAAACGACGTCCGAATGACCTGAAAATTTGCAGGCATATCAAAAATCACCTAACGAAGCTACTGCAACTCTCGAAATTCCATTCCGACCCCTTGATCAAAATCTCACCTATCAACCGGAATTCGCCAAAACTCCAACTTCGCCAATTGAAGCCTAATTCTACACCGGACCTCCAAATTCAATTCTGATTGCACTCCTAAGTCACAAATCATCCCCCGAAGCTAACCGAACCACCGGAAATCACTTTCGAGCCCTCTAACTCACAAGTCAACTTTCAGTTGACTTTTCCAAAGCAAGCTTCCTTCTAAGAGGCTATGTGCCTTATTTTCAACCAAAACCAATTCAAATACACCCGATCGAGTCTAATACTGAAATTGAAACATGAAGCAACACAATAAGGGGAAAACGGGGTGGTAACTCACGTGACGACGGGCCGGGTCATCACATCCTCCCCAACTAAAACAAATTCTCGTCCTCGAGCGGGTCAAGAAACATACCTGGAGTCTCAAACAAGTGTGGATATCTGCTCCGCATCTCCCGCTCGGTCTCCCAGGTGGCCTCCTCCACGGGCCGACCTCTCCACTGCACCTTCACTGACGCTATATCCTTAGATCTCAATCTATGCACCTGTCGACCCAAAATAGCTACAGGCTCCACATCATAAGTCAAGTCATCATCCAGCTGAACTGTACCGAAATCCAATACATGCGACGGGTCCCCAACATATTTCCGGAGCATAGACACGTGGAATATCGGATGAACTCTCGATAGGCTGGGTGGAAAAGCAAGCATATAGGCCACCTCTCCAATCCTCCTGAGTATCTCAAAAGGACCAATGAACCTCGAACTTAGCTTCCCTTTCTTCCCAAATCTCATGACGCCTTTCATAGGCGTAACCTTCAACAAGACCTTCTCACCCTCTGAATAAGATACATCTCGAACCTTCCGGTCCGAATAACTCTTCTAGCGCGACTGGGCTGTGCGAAGTCTCTCCTGAATCACTTTCACCTTGTCCAAAGCATCCTGGACCAACTCTGTCCCCAAAAACCTAGCCTCGCCGGGCTCAAACCAACCAACTGGAGATCTACACCGTCTGCTATATAAGGCCTCATATGGCGCCATCTGAATGCTAGATTGGTAGCTGTTTTTATAAGCAAACTCTGCGAGAGGCAAATAATCAGCCCAAGAACCTCCAAAGTCGATAACACAGGCACGCAACATGTCCTCCAATATCTGAATAGCACGCTCGGACTGCTCGTCCGTCTGGGGATGAAATGCATTGCTCAACTCTACCTGTGAACCCAACTCTCGCTAGAAAGTCCTCCAGAACTGAGAAGTAAACTGAGTACCTCTATCTGATATAATAGAAACTGGGACCCCATGTAATCTCACAATCTCACGGATGAAGATCTCTGCTAACCGCTCCGATGAATATGTAGTACATACAGGAATGAAGTGCGCAGACTTGGTTAGCCTATCCACAATCACCCACACTGAGTCAAACTTCCTCGTTGTCCGAGGGAGACCACTCAAAAAATCCATAGTAATCCGCTCCCATTTCAACTCACGAATATACATACGTTGAAGTACACCGCCCGGTCTTTGATGCTCGTACTTGACCTGCTGACAGTTGAGACATCGGGCTACATGACTCACAATATCCTTCTTCATCCTTCTCCACCAGTAATGCTATCTCAAGTCCTGATACATCTTCGCGGCACCCGGGTGAATGGAGTACCGCGAGCTGTGAGCCTCCTCTAGTATCAACTCTCGAAGTCCATCGACATTAGGCACGCAAATCCGGCCCTGCATCCTCAATACACCGTTGCCATCAATAGACACATCCCTGGCATCATCATGCTGAACCCTGTCCTTAAGGACAAACAAGTGTGGATCATCATACTGGCGCTCACGAATGCGATCGAATAAGGAAGACCGAGATACAACACAAGCCAACACCCGGCTGGGCTCCGAAATATCTAACCTCACTAACTGATTGGCCAACACCTGAACATCAACTGCAAAGGGTCTATCCCCAACTAGAATATACGCCAGGCTGCCCATACTAACCGTCTTTCGGCTCAAAGCATTGGCCACTACATTGGCCTTCCCCGGATGATATAAAATGGTGATGTCATAATCCTTGAGCAACTCAAGCCACCTCTGCTGCCTCAAATTTAGATCCTTCTGTTTAAACAAGTACTGGAGATTGCGATGATTGGTATACACCTCATAGGATACGCCATACAAATAGTGCCTCCAAATCTTCAAGGCATGAACTATGGAAGCTAACCCTAAATCATGAACAGGGTAGTTCTTCTCATGAGGCTTCAACTGAAGAGAAGCATAAGCAATAACCCTACCCTCTTGCATCAACACACAACCTATCCCAACTCTCGATGCATCACAATACACGGTATAAGAACCTGAAACTGCTGGCAAGATAAACACTGGAGCTGTGGTCAAAGCTGTCTTAAGCTTCTGCAAGCTCTCCTCACATTCATCAGACCACATGAATGGTGCACCCTTCTGCGTCAACTTGGTCAAGGACGAAGAAATAGATGAGCATCCCTGGACAAACCGGCGATAATACCCTGCCAAGCCAAGAAAACTCCGAATCTCCATAGCTGAGGACGGTCTAGGCCAACTCTGCACCACCTCTATCTTCTTCGGGTCAACCTGAATACCATCGCTAGACACCACGTGTCCCAGAAAAGCTACAGACCCATGCCAAAACTCACATTTGGAGAACTTTGCATAAAGCTTCTCCTCCCTCAATCTCTGCAGAACTACTCTTAGATGCTGAGCATGCTCCTCCTGGCTACGCGAGTATACCAGGATGTCATCAATAAACACAATCACAATGGAATCCAGATACGGTCGGAACACACTGTTCATCAGATGCATGAATGCAGATGTGGCATTATTCAGCCCAAAAGACATAACTAGAAACTCATAATGCCCATATCTTGTCCTGAAAGCTGTCTTCATGATATCAGAATCTCTAATCTTCAGCTGGTGATAGCCTGAACGAAGGTCAACCTNTGGCCGAATGAACCCCTTATCTAGGAGTTCCTGAAGTTTCTCCTTCAGTTCTTTCAACTCAGCTGGTGCCATACGATAAGGAGTAATAGAGATGGGCTGAGTGCCCCACACCAAATCAATACCAAAATCAATATCCCTGTCCGGCAGCATGCCCGGCAGGTCTGATGGAAACACATCTGGGAAATCCCTCACCACGGGCACAGAATCAATACTAGGAGTCTCAGCTCCAACATCTCTCACAAATTCTAAATACGATAAACATCCCTTCCCAACCATCCACTGGGCCTTCAAGAAAGAAATCACCCGGCTAGGGACATAATCAGTCAAACCCCGCCACTTAATCCTCGGAATACCCGGAACAGCCAACGTAACTGTCTTGGCATGATAGTCCAGAATAGCATGGTACAGAGATAGCCAATCCATACCCAGAATCACATCGAAGTGTACCATACCCAACAACAGCAAATCAGCTCGGGTCTCCAGACCCCCAATAGTGACAAGACAGGATCGATATAGGTAATCTACAATAATAGTATCACCCACCGGGGTAGATACATGCACTGGCAAAGCAAGACAACCACGGGTCGTACCTAAATGATGGGAAAAATATGAAGACACATAAGAGTATGTAGACCCGGGATCAAACAAAACAGAAGCATCCCTGTGGCAAACTGAGATAATACCTGTGATCACTGCGTCTGAAGCAACAGCGTCTCTCCTATCTGGAAGCGCATAGAACCGAGCCTGACCACCGCTCAATCGATCATCACTCCTGGGGCGACCTCTAGATGACTGACCCCCACCCCTACTAGACTGGGATGGTGCTGAAGTAGATGGAGTAGAAGAGGAGGGCTGGTCCCTCTACTGAGACCGACCCCTACGAAGCTGAGGACACTGTCTCCTCATGTGGCCAAACTCGCTACACTCATAACAACTACCCGGAGCTGGAGAAGGGGACTGAAGGGAACCCCTCGGTGCAGATGAGCCCTGGGCTGAAGAAGTAGGAGTAGAACTCTGAGCTGGAAGGGCACTGAGTGAAGACTGGCCCTGCTAATAACCCTGACAGCCACGGCCAGAAGAAGTCCCACTGTACTCTGGGAGACCTATCTGAGGAGGCCTGAAAGATCGACCTCTACTTTGCTGAAACTGGCCCCTAGATAGAGCACCACTGTAGCTACCTGAACCTCGAGGCCTCTTGGCCTCCCTCTCCTCTCGCTCTCGGCAACGATCTGTCTCAATCTGGCGAGTCATATCCACTACCTCCTCAAATGAAGCTGCTACCACCCTCTCCCTGGTCATCAAAATACGAATAGAATAGTTGAGGCCATCTATGAACCTCCTGATCCTCTCCCGATCTGTCGGGATCATCCACGTAGCATGTCTGGCCAACTGAGTAAATCTCAACTCATACTGGGTCACTGTCATATCACCCTGGATCAACCACTCAAACTGTCGGTGCAGCTCCTCTCTGCGAGACTGCGGCACATACTTCTCCAAAAAGAGAGTGGAGAACTGCTGCCAAGTAAGGGGTGCTGCTCCTGCAGGCCTACGCCTCTCGAACTCCTCCCACCATGTAAATGCTTGTCCTGAGAACTAGAAGGTGGTAAAAGACACCGCACTAGACTCTAAGATCCCTGCAGTGCGAAGCATCCTCTGACATTTGTCCAGAAATCCCTAGGCATCCTCGCCTTCAGTACCACTGAATGTCAGAGGCTGAAGTCTACCAAACCTCTCTAGCCGATGCTGCTCGTCGTCTGGCATCACTGGAATAACATACCCTGGGGCTGGTGCGATTAGCGCAACTGGAGCAACCGGTGCAACTGGCTGAGCTGGGGCTGCCTCTGGTGTCTGAAGTCCCTGTACAACCTGCTCTGGTGTGCGAGCTGCAGGGGTCTGATGACCACCCCCTGTTTGAGAAGTAGCTGCGGCAGCAGAAGCTGAAACTGCCTGAGCCAGACCAGTGCAGACAGATAAGATCTGAGCTAATGCCTCTTGAAGACCAGGAATCACGATAGGCACTGCCGGTGCCTGAGCGGGTGCTGCTGGAGCATCAACAGCTGGGGGCTGACCTTGAATAGGGGCAACTGGTGGGTCAACTGGTACTGCCCCTACTGCTCTACCACGACCACGACCACGACCACGGCCGTGTCCACAGCCTCTAGCAGGTGGCAATGGTGGTCGTCCGCCACGTCCGGTAGCACGAGTTCTCGCCATCTGCGAGAGA